>PVJX010007341.1:0-71601 GCA_004027295.1 Dolichotis patagonum | reverse complement strand
TATTGATTTTTGAGTGTTCACTTTGTATCCAGCTACATTACTGAATTTATTTATTATACCTAGGAATCTTTCAATGGAGTTTTGGGGGTCTTCTATGTAGAGTATCATGTCATATGCGAATAATGATAATTTAACTTCTTCTTTTCCTATCCTTACTCCTTTTATTTCTCTCTCTTGTCACATTGCTCTGGCTAGTATTTCCAGCACTCTGTTGAATAGGAGTGGTGATAATGGACATTCTTGTCCTGTTCCTGATTTTAGGATAAAGGCTTTCAGTTTTTGGCTGTTTAATATGATACTGGCTGTTGGTTTGTCATAGATGGCTTTTATCATATTGAGGTAAAGACCACCTATTCCAATTTTCTGTAAGGTTTTCTATCATGAATAAGTGTTGGACCTTATCAAAAGCTTTTTTGGAATCTATAGAAATGATCATGTGGTTCTTATTTTTGACTCTATTGATATGGTGGGTTACATTTATTGATTTGCATATGGTGAACCATCCCTGAATTCCTGGGATGAATCCCACTTAGTCATGGTGTATAATTTTCTTGATGATTTGCTGCATTCTGCTTGCCAAAATTTTATTGAGAATTTTTGCATTTATGCTCATTAGGGAGATTGGACTGTAGTTCTCTTTTTTGATTGGGTCTTTTTCAGGTTTTGGTATTAAAGGAATGTTTGCTTCCAGGAATCAGTTAGGGAGAATTGTTTCCCTTTCTATTTCATGGAAGAGTTTGAGGAATGTCGACATTAAATCTTCTTTGAATTTCTTGTAGAATTCCTCATTGAATCCATCTAGACTTGGACTTTTCTTTGTTGGTAGGGATTTAATTACATTTTCAGTTTCATTAATAGAAATTGGGTTATTCAGCAGTTTTACATCTTGACCCAGCTTTGGTAATTCATATGTTTCTAGGAATCTGTCCATTTCTTCTGTGTTATCAAGCCTATGACAGTAGAGGTTTTCAAAATAGGTATTGATGATGTTCTGTATGTCCACAAGGTCTGTAGTGATTTCATCTTTTTCATTCCTTATTGCATGAATTTGAGTTTTTTTCTTTCCTTTTTTAGATAAGGTTGGCTACAGGCCTGTAAATTTTATTTATGCTTTCAAAGAACCAACTTTTTGATTTATTGATTCTTTGTATTGTTTTCTTAGTCTCTAGTGCATTGATTTATGCTCTGACCTTTATCATTTCCTCCCTTCTTTTGGCTTTGGGCTTGGCTTGCTCTTCTTTTTCTAGATGTTTGAGATGTAGCATCAGGTTATTTGTGTTTGTTCTGGTTTCCTGATATGGGAGTTCACTGCAATAAATTTTCCTCTGAGAACTGCTTCCATTAGGTCCCATAGATTCCAATAAGATGTATTCATATTTTCCTTTGCCTGTAAATATTGTCTGATTTCTTCTTTAATTTTCTCTGTGACCCACTGATTACTCAGGAGTGTATTATTCAATTTCCATGTGTTTGTGGGATTTTTGAAGTTTCTTTTATCATTAATTTCTAGTTTCATGATGCTATGATCTGATAACATGCATGGGATAATTTCAGTTTTTTTGCATTTACTTAAGCATGTTCTGTGCACTAGTATATGGTCTATTTTAGAGAACATTCCATGCACTGCTGAGAAGAGTGTATATTCTGATGTTGTTGTGTGGAACACTCTGTATAAATCTACTAATTTGTTCACATCTACCATTTGTTCACAGGTGTGATTCAATTCTGTTATTTCTTTGATGATTTTTTGTCTAGTCAATCTTTCCCTTTGTATCAATGGCGTATTAAGGCCTCCTGTTATAATTGTATTATTGCTTATTTGATTTTTCATTTCTGTTAATACTTGTTTTGTATAGCTGGGTGCTCCCAAATTTGGTGCATATATATTTAAGATTGTTATCTCTTCCTCTTCAAGTTTTTTCCTAACTAGTACGTAGTCACCTTCTTTATCTCTTTTGATCATTCTTGGTTTGAAGTTCACATTGTCTGCAAACAGAATAGCTACCCCTGCTTTTGGGGGGGATTCTGTTGCATGGAATATTGTTTTGCATCCTTTGACTTTCAATCTATGAGTTTCCTTTTCGGTTAGATGGGTTTCCTGTATACAGCATGTGGTTGGATGTTGTTTCTTGATGCATTCTGCCAGTCTGTTTCTTTTGATTGGTAAATTGAAGCCATTTACATTAGCGGTTATAACTGTTATATATTGGTTTATTGTTGACATGTTATCTTTCTGCAGTTGTATCTTTACCTTTCCATTCTGTTTAATTGTCTGCCTTGCTTAGTGGTTTTTTCCTATGTGTATCTAGAATGTCTTTCAGTATTCCTTGTAGGGTTGGTTTGGTCATCATGAAGTTTTTCAGCTTTTTTTGTCATGGAAGTATCTTATTTCTCCATCCATTTTAAAGGACAGTTTTTCAGGGTACATCAGCCTGGGTTGGAAGTGGTTTTCCTTTAGGATCTGAAATTCTTCACTCCATGCTCTTTTTTTACTTCATTGTTTGTGTTGAGAAGTCTGTTGTGATTCTGGTAGGTTTTCCTTTATAGGTGATCTGTGTTTCCTCTCTAACAGCTTTTAGTATTCTGTTCTTATGTTGGATTTCTGGGATGGTTATCAGTATATATCTATGTGTAGTTTTATTTTGATTATGGCTATTTGGAGTTCTATATGCTTCACTAATCCATATGTCAGTTTCCATTCTCTTGTTTGGGAAATTTTCAGCTATTACTTCTGTAGATAGCCTCTTGATATCGTTTGTATTGTCACCTTCATTTTCATTTATACCTATCAATCTTATGTTGTTTTTCTCTGCAGCATCTTGCAGTTGTTGAATTGTCATTTCCTGGTTCCTTGTTATTTTTAAAAGATCTTTCTTTTCTTGTTCACTAGCTGCAATCTTGTCTTCGAGGTCTGAAATTCTATCTTCACTTTTGGTGAGGCAGTTTTGCCAACTTTTGATGGAATTTCTTGTGTATCTCTTTGAATCTGCTTCATGCATTCTGTTTGTTTCCTATATTGTTCATTCAGGGTTTCCATCTTTCTGCATTGTTCCTCTGTTTTAAACTGTGTCTTTTTTAGATGGTTTCAGCATTTCTTTCCTTACATTTATCATTTCTTCTTTTACCTGGGAGCCTATTTCTGACTTGAGTTCTTTTATAGCTTCCCGGAATTGTTTCTTTACTTCAGTTGTTATCATTTCAGGAATTTTAGGTGTATGGCTTATATTTTCTTCAGTGTCCATGTCTCCTAGGCTTGCTTGGATTGGGCTGGAAGTTTGAGATTGTATTTTGCTCTTTCATTTTGTCATTTTTGGCTCCCAGGGCAGACAGCAGGCAACTGCTAGCCTCTTGGAGTTCACTGGGCATGGGCTAGTTGGGCTCGTAGGGACTCTCATGTGTTCTTCTGTGATTTGAGACATGGAGCGTGGTCTTACCACCTAGGGAGTGATGTTCCAAGGCTTCCCTGTGTGCTGGGTTTCAATCCATGCATGCTTAGGGCCCGGGGTGCTCACGCAGTTTCAAATTCTTCTCTAAGGGCCAGCAGTATAGTGAGTTTTCTGTGATATGCAATATCCTCTAGGGTCCCTCACATAAGTGTAATACCATCTGGTGAAAAAACATAATACTAATTTTCTTTTCCTGAAATGTGTATACATTTTTCAGCTTTTGCTATTCTAGGTCTCTTTTGGTTTCATATGAATTATAAGTTTGTTTTCTCTAGTTCTGTAAAGAGTGCTACTGGTATTTTGATTTGCATTAACTATCCAGGAACAGGAAATATCTTTTAATTTTCTGATATCCTTTTCATTCTCCTTTTTCAGAATACTGTACTTTCCATCATAAGAAGTTTAGATGCTTAACTAAGTCAGCTTAGCAATTCTACACACTTGGGTATAGAGGACCCACCCTAGGCTGTTTCATCACTGGACAGTATAAAGAGGAAATAAAGAAGGATAGATGTGTTTGGTCTTTGCCTTGAGCTTGGACATCATCTCCTGGCTTCTAGCAAGACTCTTTAGTCTTGGATGCTTCAGTTTTTTGGCATAAACTATTTAGCCTTCCATTGGAGACCCATTGGACTCCTGATACGACTTGCAAGGGACACTGCCATGAACTCCAGACCCTGGAATGAAACCTTCCATCTCCTGTAGGCAAACACCCCTGCCCCACTCTTCCTCATTATGATGGTTGACCACATAAGGCAATCTTGCCATTTCTTAGACATTTGTATATCTTGTGTTATATTTGTTTCTCTAGTAAAACACTGGTTGATACAGATGGCTTTTATGAGAATGGGATAAAGACTTCCTAAACCTATTTTCTTCAGGGTTTTGTGATGAATAGATGTTAGATTTTGTCAAATGCTTTCTGTGCATTCATTGAGAAGATTAAGTGATTTTTGTCCTTGCTTCTGTTTCTGTGATGTACTACCTCTTATGGATTTGTGTAGGTTAAGCTATCCCTGTGTTCCTCAAATGAAAGCTACTTGGTCATAGAATATGATCTTTGTGATGATCTGCTGCATTCTGTTTGCCAGTATTCTGATGAGGATTTTTGCAGATATGTTCATCTAAAAGATATTGGCCTGTAGTTCTTTTTTCATTGGGTCCTTTTCTGCTTTTGGAATTAGGGTGATAGTTGTTTCTAGGAATGACTTTGGGAGTATTGCTTACCTTTCAATTTCATTAAAGAGTTTGAAGAGTATTGGTGTTAGACCTCCCCTAAAGTTCTTGTAGAACTCAGCAATGAATCCATTCAGCTGTGGTATTTTCTTGGTAGTTTTTAAAAATTACTTCTTGAATTTTATTGACATATTGGACTATTTGGAATGTTTCTGTCTTGGTTAAGAATCTATCCATTTATCTAGGAATCTATTTCTTCTGAATTTTTCCTTTTATTTGAGTATAGGTTCTCCAAGTAGTTACACATGATCTTCTGAATTTTTGCAGAATCCATTTTTATTTCACATTTTTTAATAAACTTTTTCATTTCTAATTGCATAGAGTCAGGTCTTTTCATTCCTTATTGTTATGGATTAAAAAACTGGTGGTCAACTTAACGCCAGCTGGATTACATCTCCAATGCTGCTGAGCGTAGATGTTTTACCTGAGAAAAGTTGCCAGCATAAATGGAGATGTGGAGAAGGAGAAGTAAGAGCATTAAGGTGTTATGGCATTGAGACGCTGAGGTTTTGTGGGTTTGCCTACATCTTGCTGTTTGAGCCATTAGGTTCTCCTGGAGGAGCTCTGGTCCTCACATCAAGCATTGCTTCCTGGCTCTGGAGGGGAAGATATGTGCCTCTTGATCTCCAGGATGAACTCATCACACTGGCTTCCTGGCATGTACTCAACTGTGCTTGTCATCGGAGGAGCTCGGGGCCTCCGTGTTGCTGAGGATGGCTGTAGTGCTTTTCAGGACAGCCCTGGTCTTTGTTGTGACTTCTTGGCTCCAGCATAGAACTCTCAACCTATCAACACAGCTCCTTCACCCTGCTGGCATAGACTTCCTAGTTTCCACCACTGACCTTTCGGTCTTCCCAGCATGGATCCGAAAAAGAGACTGGCATGAGTCCTTCTTGTAAGCTCTAGACCTCCAGCTGCACGCATGGGAGGCATTGTCATGCACTCTGGGTCTTTATCTGGGCTCATGTGGGACATTACTGTGGAATTTAGGTCCTTGACTAAATATTCTATGTCTTTCATGTTGTGAATAGATTTTCTGCATTTTCTTGTGTTAACTCTGGGTAACCATCATAAAAACATTATAAACTCCATGTCCTGATTCTAATTGTTCTCTGTACAACCCCTGACTACAACACTTAATTTGTTAATATTGGCTAAAGACTTGCTTATTTTTTTCTCTTTCAAAGAACTATCTCTTTAATTCATTGATTCTTTATATTGTTTTCTTAGTCTCGATTTTATTTCTCCTCTAATCTTTATAATTTCCTTCCTCATACCAGCTTTGGGTGTAGGTTGTTCTTGTTTTTCTAGGACCTTAAGGATCACCAAAAGGTTATTTATTTGTGCTTCTTCTGTTTTTCTTTTCTTTCCCCCGTGGGGCATTCACAGTTATAAGCTTCCCTCTTAGGACTGATTTCATTGTGTCCTATAAATTATAGTATTTTGTATAGAGATTTTTGATTCTATGATCTAATTTCTTCTTTAATTTCTTCAGAGATCCATTGATTATTCAAGGGGTATTGTTTAATTTCCATATGTTTGCTTAATTACTGTGATTTCTTTTGCCATTGATTTCTAGTTTAACTGCACTATGATCTGAAAATATGCATGCAACAATTTTGGTTTTTTGCATTTACTTAAGCATGTTTTATGGGCTAGTATGTGATATATTTTGGAAAAAGTCCCATACACTGCTGAGAAGATGTGTATTATGTTGTTGTTGGGTGGAACATTCTATAGATATCTGTTAAGTTCATTTACTCAAAGATTTAGTTCAACTCTGCTACTTCTTACTTGATGTATTTGTGGCAGTGGGGTACTGAGATTCCAATACAATCATATATATTAATTTTTATCTGATTTTTCATGTTCAATAGTGTTTGTTTTATAAAGTTTTGTGTGCCAGTGTTTGGTGCATAAATGTTTATAGTTATCTCTTCCTGTTGAATTGTTTCTTTTACCAATATGTAGTGACCTTTGTCTCTTCTGATCAGTTTGGGTTTGAAATCCACTTTGTCTGAAATTAGGATAATTATTCCTGCTTTATTCTGGGTTCCTGCTGCATGCAGTGTGGTTTTCTAATCTTTCCATTTTTAGTCTGTGAATTTCTTTTTAATTAAATGTTTCCTGCATATTAAATATTGTGAGGTGTTGTTTTTTGATCCATTCTGCCAGTCTATGTCTTTTCACTGAGGTACTGAGACCATTTGGGTTGAGTTATTAAAACAGGTATTGACTTTCCTGTCATTGCATTGTTTTCCTGTCGCTGATTTCCTTATTTTTCACTCTTCTTTCGTTGTTCATCCTGCCAGCTGTATTCATTCATTGTGAGTTGTTGGAATTCATGACTTTATTGTCTCTTTCCAGGATATCTTTGAGAATCTTTTGTAACGCTGGTGGTCACGAATTTCTTACAGTGGTTATTGTCATGGTAACATGACATGTCATGGTAATATCTTATTTCTCCATTAATTTTGAAGGAAAGTTTTGCAGGACATAAATCAGGGTTACAAGTTGTTATTTTTTTTTTTTTTAATCGGTACCAGAGATCGAACTCACGACTGCCTGCTTGCAAGGCAGGCGCTTATGCCGCTGAGCTAAATCCCCAGCCCCTTCAAGTTGTTATTTTTAAGACTTGAAACATTTCACCCCAAACCACTTGGTCTTTAAAGTTGGTGTTCGTAAGTCTGCTATAATTCTAATGGGTTTGCCTTTAGAGGTGATTCATTATTTTTCTCTAACAGTTTCTATTATTTTGTCCTGGTGATGGACTTCCATCATCTACTTTGTCACACCTATTTGGAGTTTTATAAACCTCACTCATCTATATGTTTATTTCTTTCCATATATTTGGGGAAATTTCTGCCATTATTTCTGTGAATAGTGTTTTTATGCTAGTTGTGGTATCTTCTGATTTTTGTTATTTCTATTATTCTTAAATTAGTCTTCTTTATATCATCTATCAGATGTTTTTTCTTCATGTTCCCTTGTTGCCATTAAGGTATCTTTGAGTAGTTAGTCTTTGAAAGCATCATTATCTTCTAGTTCTGAAATTCTGTCCTCACAGTGGCCATTTCGGCTGCCCATACTTTTAATATAATATTTCATCTCCTGGATTTCTGATTGGAACCTTTTCATGAACTTTAATTCTTTGCTAAACTGTTGTTTATGTTTTGTATCATTTTGTCTAACTTCTAATTAGTGTCCCTTGAAAGCTCTTGGACCATTTTATTTACTACTTCCATTACCTGTTTAGTTATATTTTCTGTCATCCCACTGAGTACTTCTCTGATCTGTTTTCTAAGCTCCTTCATTATCTTTTTGAATAGTTTGTAGATATGGCTTATTCTATCCACCCCCCATCACCATGTACTCTAAATTGACTTTAGGGTAGTTGGGATTTGGGGGAGGCATTTTGCTGCCTTGTCTTCTCTTGGTTCCTTTATTTGTTTTGTTTTGGCTGAGGTTTGTGCATACGTATTGTGTGAAGAGTTAAATGCTAGTACAGAGGCCTCGTTAGGTAGTTGCTTTTCAGTCATGTATTTTGGGCATAGCCAACTATAGTCCTTTGCCCCCATTGTAAGATATAAACATCTCAATTAATTTGGGAGGGAAAGATGCAATGTAATTGGTCTGACACCAAGTTCTCAGGAAATGTAACCCTAGTACTATTAATTTCAGAAATGCAATCTGGGTGTTAATTTATGGAGAAAGCCCATTAGCAGCAATAATTATGCAATCACTGTGAAACAAATCTGCCATAGTAGTTATCATTCTGCCCAAGTTGGGCATTAGCAAACCAGAACCAATTTTTCAGGACTCTTAACTCTGTAGAAAAAAATCTACAGACAACCCAGATATTGACCCATAACTATTATGTGGTAAATGTGACAGCTGTATCTCCTCTAATAGTTGGGAAAAATTCAACAGTAATTTTATAGAGTCAACTATCTGAAGACCAGTAAAGCTTTATTTTTATACTATTAAAGATATAGGGCATTGGGAATAAAGGAATTCAAGAAGAATATTTGAAACCCTAAACTATATAATATGAGAAGGGAGAAAAAAAAATGGGATAAAGGATTCTAATGAGGTTACAGGGATGTTTATAGAATTAGGTAGGGGTAACAGAAAAACTTGATGAGAAATAGATGATAAAAAGGGTAGAAAAGAAATTACATGGTGAATAAAAAATAAGAGAAAGGTTAAAAGGAGGAAAATTAAAAGAGGAAAGAACAAATAAGGAAAGGGGAAAAACAGAAAATATAATCACAAAAAAGAAGCAAGGAAAAAAAGACAAAATCCCCCAAACTCTCTATAAACTAGTGAAGAAAAAACAGGAAAAAACAGAAGAAAAAAAAAGAAAAGAGAAGAAAAGGTGAGAGAGAGAGAGAGAGAGAGAGAGAGAGAGAGAGAGATTTCTGTTATTTTGAATGTGTTATTCCAGAATCTACAATTTAGGGGGCAGTGTCCACGGCAAGACACGTCCCTGCTCATGCTGGTAGATAAAGAAAGCAGTCTGACCCCAGATCTGTGCTGAAGACAGGCATCAGCAGACAGTAAGACAAGAATGCGGATGTTGCAACTTTTGAATCCTGTGCAATGTAGGCTGAGCCTGGCCTCTGGCCAAGGGTGCTGACTCCTCAAGGGGCTCACTCTCCATCCTCCTCTCTGACCACTGGCTGCCTCCCACAGCTGCTCTTCACCCAGTTACCTTGGGAACATAACACTGGAAAATAAGTGAAGTCAAGTGGCTAGTCTGGGTCCCAGGTACACACAACCAACCCTTCCTCGGAATGGCATCAGACCAAACACTCTCCCCAGGGATATGGCAGATTCTTTTATTAGAGTCACTCATCAGCTGTTGCCCATTGAAGGACACACTGGAAGCAGAGTCCTGCATTCTCCTTGCAGATTACAGCTGCTGCCTGTCTATTGTGCTGCAGCATTTCTCTGGTAAGAGAGACTTTTCCATTATCTTTGTCTTGCAAGCTACAGTGAGCTGCTTTGCAGCCACATGATCTGTGAGAAAGTTCAGAGGCTTCTTTCTCTTCTCCATGTTGTGTTCTGTTTCTTCAGTTTCTCTATCTTTTAATAATTTTTCGTCAGATTTCCTCCTGACTCCTGGGGAACTATTTTTCTCTTTGTTTTTTCTCCAAATTTTGTTTTCCCTCGTCTAGCCATCCAATCTCAGAGAGGTCAAGTTGTTATCATACAAGGAAGTTGCCATTTTCCTTGTATTACAGTTCTATTTTTTTTTGGTTTTAAGAATACCTAAATCCTTCTTCATCCTTGATCTTAGGAACCAAGATTACGTATCTAAAATATCCCATGTTGGCAATTTTACACTCAATAACAACAGGCACATCTGCAGATATACTCAGTGATACCATGAGAGTGGTGGGTTTTGTAAACTTCAATGCAAAAGTTAACTGAACTAGTTCTCTTCCTCCTTATCAACATTACTTGTTAGTGACAACTTTGTGTTTGCATTTTCAAGTTCTCCACTTGTAGAAAATTTCACTCATTTTTTAAAATTTTTTTCCACAGGATATTAGAACAGAATCCCCAACGTCACTGCGATCGACATCCAAGGAAATTCACCAGAAGTTATCTTGCCAACGGTGCTCGTGCTCAGGAGTTCCAGGTTGTTCAACATCCAAATCCATAGCTTCATCTTATGGCCTGAAACTTTCTCCTGATTTAGTGTTTCTAATACTGGCACCAAAGTTTGCATTATCTTTAACCTATTTTAGTATTTTTGTCCAACTTGTCACATTAACACCCGCAAGCAGGTTGCAGTTGCAAAGGTCCATGCTGAAGTCTCAGAGCACTGAGTGTGTTACACCAATGAGGCTTCAGATGAGGTTTCTGCCACCCAAGTTGATGTCCCATCAGGTCTGGCTGATGATATCCTGGACATCCAGCACTTTGCTCAGTATGGATCCAAGGACAAAGCTTGCATTTTCAAGCTGTAATGTCAGAGTAACAACAATGCGACCATACACCGGTGATAAGGAATAAGGCCTAGGTACTTTAAGCGTCAAGAGACTCAGAGGGAGCAGACTAACACCACCAGCCCACAGCACTTGCAGCAAGCAGTTTAATCATGCCATCATTCTTTTCCATCCCCATAGTTATCTGACTTAGCTCAAGGGCAGTCAGAAACCTCAGTCTGGGCAATGAGAAGTGAGTTAACATTTGGAAAGATTCTGACAAAGATCTCTCCACCTGCTTTTGCTTCTAACATTGGGGAATTATTAAAAACTACATGTAACTACAGAATAAAGACCATATTTATAGATAGTTAAGGAATACTTAACACAGCATGTGAAGGTTAAAAAGAACCAGAGCCTTAATAACATTGAGCAGCTAGGTCAAGCCATACTTGAAGCTGGCAACCTGGATAATCCCTAAGGGTTCTGCCAGTTTCTCATCCTAGGAGTCACTGAAGGGTAAATACATTCATAAAAATGTAAGTGAATTATATTTTGCTAGTAAGCATTAAGGAAAACAACACTGTCTATTTTAATGTCACAAAAGAAAATGGAAACAGACAAATGCAAGCAGAAATCCTTAACCTGTAAAGGAATTGCCCTAATCTCTTCTCTCCCCTCTGTACTTCAGCTCTTCTTCCTGCCCTCTGGGAAATGTTAGGGGTGGAGGACAGTGGTCTGGAAAGGAAGCAGGTGAGGTGGTCCTGCTTTCAAATTCATGAGATACAAGTCCTGTTATTATTGGTGCTCTCTGCCCTTGTATGTATTGCTCAGATTTTAACCTCTTCTACATAAACTCACTGACTAGTGTGCCCTGAGATCACTCCTTTTCTTCATACCTTTCCCCAAATATGACCCCTGAGTCCTACATTTAACTTGCCATCATTCCCACAAGTGTACAGTCTCGGCACTAACCACCTTCAGTCAATTGGAAGCAGTGATATATTAGCCGGGCGAGTCTCAAGTACAGATTACTTTATCTGTAACACCAGGGCATACAGGAAGAAGACCCAGGATGGTTATTTAGTGGAAGAGAATCACTTAATAAAAGGGGTCAAGTACTGAAGAAGCCTGGAGGTCTGAACAAATTGTTTGAAACACTGCACTAGCAATTTTGTGCAAAAGATTTCATAAATCTTCCTGAGTACACAGCTTTTTAAAGCAATGCATTTGGACATGCAGTTGAAATCAGCACCCTAACTTGAAAAGGTATTATCTGCATCCCTGGAAGGTATTGTCTTGGGACTCAGGGACCATACTCTGAGACTCTGGGAACCTCAGAAGGTTATATGGGAAGAAGCCCTGGTTTTCCCTAGAAATAGAAACTAAGAGCATGGTGCTCTTAATTTCATTCTTTTTTTATATATTGTAAAGAGAATAAAACAAAAGAGGGCAGAAGAGAGCAGATCAGAACAAGACAACATAGGCAACACAGTACTTTAAGACAACTGGACATTAACAGTAGCTATCACAATATCTCTTTCTCTGCTTTAGCTGAGCATAGTTTCAAATACAATAATATCAAACATAACAAAATAGTATAAAACAATTCAAAGAATGAAAGAATTACAGGGCATTCTGAACTGAATAACAGAGAATGATCAATGGGTACTATAATATCTCATTTTCAATGAAAAATTTTGTTTATACTATCACATATATTCAAATCCCACTAAGACACAACATGATAGAACCAATGGTAATAGAAGAATAGAAGCATGGTAGGACTTCTAAGCAAGATGATATTAAATCAGCAATAGCTGTCATAATGTTTTGTTTTCTTCAAAACAGCTGTTCATACCATCACACATAATAAAGTCAAACAAAACAGAATAAAACAATTCCAACTGATGAATGAAAACATTGAAAGGCTTCAGAGCTATGAGATGGGGACTCATGATTACCATAAAATCTTATATACTCTTATCAACTCTCATACTAGGGAGACTATATGGTATTTACACATGTGAGTCTGGTTTATTTTGCTTATGAGTATGGTCTCAAGTTGTGTCCATTTATTTATAAATATCTCAATGTGATCATTCTTTATAGCTGAGTAGTACTCCATTGTATAAAAATGCCACAACTTTTTTTTATCAATTCCTCAGTTGATGGGCATTTAAGTTGTTTCCAAGATCTGGTTATTACAAATTGTGCTGCTATAAACATGGGTGCACATATATCACTGTGGTATGATGTTTTCAGTTCTTCTGGGAATATGCCTAGAAGTGGAATAGCTCGGTCACTTAATCTCATTCTTTGTTTTGACTTTACCAGATTCATGGGAAAAGACAGACCCTCAATCCAGTTTTCATAGATTCATTGAGCACTGTATGACCAGACAACCTTTTCATGCAGAGACAATGTTCCCTTTCTGAAGCAGTTCAAGAGTTGGGGGAGGAAACTGACTCTATGGGGTCACAGCAGGGAAATAGAACTCACTCCAAACAACTAAAATGAAGAGATTTCAACAAAGGGATTGCCTACAGAGGTCTGGGCAGGAGGGGCAAGGCATCTAGATAACCAACAGCATCAGAACACAATTAGCATCCCTAAGGATGAAGTGACAAGCAGAGAAAGCAGGGCCCACAGAGTAGGATTCCTACAGGGGCTGCAACATGGGGGAGATCAGCTTCTGTCCTAACAGTGGCTTCAAGACAGAAGCCGTTGGGGGGTGGGGGTCCCTTGGCCTCTCCTGCTTACCAGCCTCCTACAAAGGCCCATTACTACCTGATCCAAGCAGAAAACCTGCTACAAGGTCTCTGGATGATACAGTGTGTAGAGATTAGCTGTTGAGGGAAAGAAAGGTCAGAAGGATGGAAAATAGACGTAATTATTAGTCCATTCTACGCCATCTGCCATCCAGCTTCCATTTTTGCCCATCATTTATATGGAAAAAAAAAACCCTCATCCCAAGCATAAAGACACACAAGTGTAATCAACCATTTTATTATTACTGGTGGCATCCTTTCAAGTGTCCCACTGGGAACCTAAATTTTAAGATTGGCCACCACCAGTATATTTCCTATAACACAGTAGAAAGGGAGAAAGAAGAAATGACAACTTAGTATAAAATAAGTGTGTCCCATCACAAGCTACTGCTAACAATCATAGTTCCCTTCTTTCCTCCCTACTACACATTTCGTGGGCAGCGCCACCCAAACCTTCATCTCCAAGTGGCTGAGCACTTACCAGCTCTTTCTACACTGCCTTGCCAGTTCTCCACTGGCCATTTCTAAGGCATATGGAAGTTCTCAGCTGTGGCTGCAGGAATTCCCAGGGTTCTGAACAGTTCTCTGCATAGAGGAACTCCTGGCCATCTAGTCCAGTGACCTCTCCTGTCCCTTTTGGTTCAGTGGCATCAGGAATCTCAAAACATCAGGGAGAAGCTCACCCCAGCTCCTTGGACACATGGACACACTCCTCAGTAAGAATGTTCCTCCTTTAGGGATCGATGCCCCACACCTGTCACACCTGAAATCATGGAGCTGGAGCAAAGATGCTATTAGCTAGAGCATTAGCTGTAATTGCCAGAAAGTCAACTTGTGTCTTTTCCCTTTGGCCCCTGGACCAGGTATCCCTGCCATGAAGAACACAACATCCAATCCTGAACACAAGGTTAGAACATAAACGACATCCTACAGGTGAGCTCATATTTTGTGTCACCTCTCAGGCAACTTGCTGGGTTCTCCCTGCAGACACCTGAAGCCCTACATTGAGGATCACAGAGATGCTGTCACTCTTGGTAACTGTATCCATGTCTCTTTATCACACCATTTTAATCCTGCCCTACATAAAATGGCAACCGTGGCTTCCGGCACAGCCTTAACTTACACTCCCTCTGGTTAAGCTACTGGAGGTGATGACATAGAAGCCTCTGGCTCTACAACCTAGGCTTAAATATCATGATTTACTGCCCACTGCCCACTTCCCAATGGCCTTGTGACTCAGAAGACCCTCCCAGACACTGATTTTCCTTAGTGTTATCCTTCTAGTGCGGTAGGCACCAGGGGGAGGAGGAAGCCCCCAGAGGTCAGTTGAATGGCCTGAGCTTCTCCCTGATGTTTTGAGATTCCTGATGCCACTGAACCAAAAGGGATAGGAGAGGTCACTGGACTGGATGGCCAGGGGAAATGGAGCTCCTCTATGCAGAGAACTGTTCAGATGCCCTGCTCCTGTGCCGTCCAGATCCACTACTGTCCAGATATAACTCCACTGGAAAGCTTTCTGCTCACTGACCTCTGTCTCCCACCAACCTCCCCTCTCTGTTCTGTTACTCAGGCAGTGATGTCCAGTTGCTTTTGGTCTCACCAGAGAACTGTCGTTGTCTTCCTGGTGACTATCCAGACCCATCAGCCTCCTGCTTCTTTCTGTAGCATCTTTACAAAGGGAAGAATAACCAGCCTGGTTCATTGTCCTAGGCTGAGATGAGAGCACAGAGGGAGGGAGGGGACAGGTACAGAGAACCTGTACTATGGCATGGTAGAGGGAGTGGGTGTTACAGTAAGGCAGTTACATACGGCATGATTCCATTTTGTATGAAACTTCCAGAATAAGCAACTCCATAGAGACAGAATGCAGATTAGTGGTTTCTAGGGACTGCAAAGAGCAGGAATGTAGACTGACTGCTTAATGCGTATGAAGTTCTTAATGGGTTTGGGTGTAATAAATGTTCTAAAATGACATAGTGGTGATGGTTGCCTGACACTGTGGGTGCACAAAATGCCACCAAATTGTAAACTCTGAAATGGCTACGATGATTAATTTTATGTTGTGTGAAACTTATCACCATAAAAAAATAGGAGTTAGATGTTATTGTAATTGTGGCAAGAAGACACTCAGAGTTATAGGGTGACTCTGGCAGAGACAGAGGCAAGCAGAGCAGTAACAGAATCACTTGACCCTGAAGTAGTAGATTCAACAGTTCCCTCTTGCACAGGAGGTGATGGGGACGGAGGAGAGTGCAGGAGCCTGGTCAGAGTGGAGGATGCTGACTCCAGCAAGGGATGAAGGCCAGGCAGCTGGGCTATGCACCGTTTCTGAATTTTCCTAATTGCTTTGGAAGTTGTTGTTGTTGATTCATTTATTTACAATTCCCAGCATTCTCTCACCTTCATATTTGGAGCAAATAAAAATGAGAGAAATCATCCCTTGTGGGTCTTAGGCATAGGCAGGGACTTTGCCTCCATGTCCTGCCCACATTGCCACTGGCCAATCATGCCAGCTCTCAGACACACAGCCTAGCTCACCTAGTGGGGCTCTGAACCAGAAAGAGTGATGCAGATACCAAGGAGACAAGGTGAGAGGTCAAGTGCACTGGTGGCAGCAGCAGGCAGAGTCTGGAGCTATGTGGCTGCACGTTCTGGTACAGCTGTGCCTGGCAGCATCTTCACCAGACTTATCCTGGGTCAGCCACTGCCCAACCTCCTATTCTGTTTCTTTTCTGAGCCTGGTTCATCAGTGTCCTTCACTTCTCAAGATACCTGATGGTCCAATAAATTCCTTGACTGTTTGCACCATCTAGAGCTTGTTTCAGTTACCTATCACCGGTAACCCATTGTATAGAGGTAGCCTTGCCACCTCCCTTCAAAATGGGAAACATGGGATATTCTAATCAAATGCCTCTGGGACTCCTGCAAAACAGATTGCTGCCTGTATGTGATTTTTATGCATGCACGTGTGTGTGTGTGTGTGTTTTAATTTCAACATTATCGATTTGAAACATTTCTATGTGCTGAGTTATTGTAACTATGGTGATGGGTAGGAAGAGCACTGCTCGAGGAATCAGATGCCCAGGCTCTGGCAGTTGTACAACCTTGGATATGTCAGCTCCTTCTCATTTCAGGCTGAGATGAATTGTGAGCCCTTTCCCGGTGCTTATGACTCTGCAAATCAAGAAACACAAAATAGAAAACAATTGATATTAGCACCAGGCCTAGAAAAACATATTGTCTTCTCACAAACAGGCTCTGTGTGACTCGGTATCAGACTACTACAAAAATTCACTTGTCAGATTTACCTTATTAAATAATGTGCAGCCTTGTAGATAAGCAACAAAATGCAACACCAGCCACATCTCTCCCAAGGTATGTCATCTGTGATGTCAACACAAGGAGAGCTTTGCTTCCCTGGCACATCCTGCCTGCCACTGCTCAAAGAGTTTTGCATATATTACCTCATTTAACCTTACAACAACCTCATGGAGTGATATTATGAGCTCATTTCAAGACAAAAAAACAGGCACTGAGAGGTTAGGTAAGTTGTCCAAAATTACACAGCTAATAGATGACAAAACCAGTATTTAGTGTCAAATTATCTGGCTCTAGCATCCAACCACTTTCTGCTTGCATATGTGTGTGCATTCATGCATGCATGTATGTAAATGTACATAACAAAATTCATCTTAATGTATGCTGCTTAGTAGTTTTTCACACTCACAGAATCCATGCTTTTAATGATACACTGTGCTATCTAGCTGTGTATATCATCAAATAAATAAAGTCAACTTATAATTAATTGTATTTACCCACTGGGGGCAGTGAGAGACAATCATTGCTTTCCTCTGTTCCATCAGATCCAGTGGTAGTGATGTAATTTCCAAATAAAGGTTATAGAGTCAAGGTGCAATCTCAGTTTGGAAAGCTTCTGGTTCTAGACCACTTCAAGCCCTCACAAAAGCCCTCACATGGAGGATTAGTGCCCAAAAATCCCACACTTATTCCAAAGGCTGTTCTACTGTCTAATGACATCCAGTCTCCGGAGTCCTGACCTATGTCTTCTTTCAGAAACAAGAGCTCAGGCAGAGGGGCAGGAGCAGAGAAAACTGGCCACCATTTCCTCTAAGATGATCCTTCCTGGCCTGGCTATATGCTACCGATATGGGAATTATCACCTCTGCTTCTGAGAGTCGCTCCCCCAGCAGCAATCAGGGCACCTGTTTGGTATGAGCTGGGTGGGTAGCACTGGACAAGTGGTTCTCCCTGAAAAGGGAGGGTCGCCTGATGAAGCTCTTCCAAATACAACCTCCTCTCTCACTGATTCTGATATTCCGTGTGACCTGCTGGGGCTGGAGTGGCGGGTGCCCAAACTTCCCTTGGAGATCTATATCTCACCTTCCACATCCACCTCTAAACCACCACTGCCCAGCCTCCTATGCTAGGTACTCACAGCCTTTCTAGAACCACTGAAATTAATGCTGAGAATATTTTGGACCCTTAAATTCTATGGCTCACACGTTAACATATTTCTCAGCTAAGTATTGCTTGGGTGTGAATATCCTGTGTCATGTGTGGAGACACACAGGAGACTGAGACCCATGCAGACCCAGACGCTGCCCCCAGCATATCCTGGGTAGGGTTGAGATGGACAGACAATAAGCCAACAGTGTCAACATGACAGGAGGGATCTGGGGTGCAGGGATCATTTTACACACGGGGCACCCCTCTAGGACACATCCACTTTCTCTTTTCCAGGATTAGTGATTCCTTTGCTTTCTTTTCAAGGCTTCTATTTCCTGAAAATCAAACAACCACCTAACAAGCTCTGACAGATTCGCAGCTTTTACCTGCCTTCCGGGTGCAGAAGCAGAGCTCACACTACACACAGCCACACACCCTCTCTAAATCCTGCACGCGAACATCTCGCTGCCAAGAGGTCATTTGAATGAGGAGCTTGGTTCAGGCCTCAGCTACAGAACATTAATATTCATGGTTAGTATTTGTAAAAACCTTTATTTCCATCTTTTGTTTCTATTGAGGGAGAGGAGTCTTCAAATGGCCAGAAATTCCCAATTCCTGTTTATTCTATCCAGGCCTCTATTTTCAGAGTATTTTCTTTTTGGCTCCATTATTTCTATCAGGGTTGGCAAGGAAACTTAGTTCTGTTCCTGTCCAAGTGTTAAATGGATACTCATGTGTCTCGTTGCCACATTGGTATAATTAATTTTATTGCAAATAGGATTTCTCTTTTTTTTTCTCCTCTGCATGCAAATGTGGTACCCTTTCAGTGTTTGCATAATAGCAGTAATTCTTTCATTTGTACAAAAGGACATGCATTATTTTGGCAGATAGAGGAACTCTGATGGGGAGATTATTACATTTCCAAAAGCAAAGAGAATAAATCAGAATTTATCCCGACGCTGACTAAACCTCCCCCCTTCCCAAGTACCACTGATCATGAGCCAAGCATCTAACACACACTTTCGTCCCAGACAACAAACCTTGTGGGACAGTAGGACCATGCAACCTCTTCTCCATCCTCTGCCCTTCTTGGCCCTGCCCTCTGGCTTCTGGGCTGGTCAGAGGGAGGCGCCAGCGCAAGACCAGAAGATGGGAGGAGAGAGGCTGCTCTCTTTTCTCCTGCTTCCACCAGCAGTGCCACAGGCCAGACGGCCACTGGTGGCTGTGCTCTTTCTAGGCCATAGCTGTGTCCTGAAGCCCCCTCCTGCAGCTCAGGGCTCAGGGGGCTCGGGCAGTTTCCTCCCTTTGCTGTCTCAAGCTAGGCCCTGGAGCCTTCGGCACCCCTTAACTAACTTTGTTCCTAGCTATGTAAATAACCCTTGTGCACATCCCCTTCCCCTTTAACTGTGTCATCTTTCTCCTTTCAGGACACTGGGTGAAACACCACATTCCTAACACTCCACTTAGCTTACTATGTCCCTCACACCACCAAAAAGAAAAATCCATAGCACTGGGAAAGTAGTAAGGAAGCCCCAGTCTGTGGGGGTGTAGATCCCTTTACCTGTCCCATGCAGTGTTTAGAGATTCTACCCAGCCGGGGAGGCACTTTCCTTCAGCACATCTGGCTACCCTGCCGCCAGGTCAATGACCCAACACCTGTTGGTTTTGTGGTTCTGATCACAGCCCCTGATTTCCCTTGTAGATCTATCTCCTCTATGCCCAATCTCAGTTTGGGAATTGAAGCTCCCTAGCCTGGCCCTCAGAGCCTCACCTCTGTCAGGCGAAGGTGACTGCTTCAGTGAAGGACTTGTGATCTAAGCTGTGAATCAGGTGAAACTCTGGGACTTTGGCTGGAGTAGCTAGGGAGAGGTAGTGCCCTGTGAATTGAATAATCATAGAAGAACCAAGAAATGAAAAGAGGAAAATGAGGTCTGAACACATTGAGTCCTGGACCAAGCCTGGCCTTGCTTTTGCATCTACACAAGTAAAATTTTGGTTTTTTAGGTTTGTTTACTCTGGGCTTCTGTCCCTAAAAGAACTCTGGCTCATACACAAAGGACAGAGGCTCTTTACTCCTCATAAACCATCATAAACCGGTGAAGGGAGAGGCAGAGATCAGAATTTAATACCTCTGGACCATCTATTGTGTGCTCTAGAACACAGCGTGAGCAAATGTAGGTTAATTTATTTAATTCTCAAAATAACTTTACTCAGCTAAGTCGGGGATCTTGCCAAGCACTGTACAATTAGCACATGGCAGAGAAGTTCAGACCAAGGACAATCTGCTCACAAAGTTCTCAACTTCCTCCGCTCAGACGTGCTGCGTTATCATCATCCCTTCTCCGTCTCTGTCCTACTTTTAGCATCATTGGCATCTCTGGGAAGCTCACTGGTGATCTGGGCCAAAACAGTAGAAAACTGAATTTTGCAGCTACCAAAAAACACACAGTTTCCACAAGCGTGTAAGTGTGCGAGTAACCGGAACAAGAAGCAAAGGGTGATGAGGAGGAACGAACAGGAGCAGTTACCATGTTGAGAAAGCTGACTCCCATTTGGGGTTCTAAAAGCATTGAGACCTAGAGAAGGGAATCCAGAGACAGGAAAGTGAACAAAGGGGCCAGGATAGGAACGCCAGGTCATAAAAAGATCCAGTTTGTGCCTTTATGAACGCGTTGAGTTCTCCTAACCTTCCAAAGTTCTGTCCCTGGAATCTCAGTTTTCTCCTGATGTTTGTGCTTGGCAATAACAAGGCCAGAAAGCTTCTGCTTACCGCAGCACTCCTGCTCACCACAGTGCTTGGCACTGTCCTTGTAAACTGCAGGGCAGAGAGGGACAAGCCAGCCGGCCTTCCAGTGTTCCTGCAGCTCACCTTGAAAGCCCAGAACAGTGAACAGGTAAGTGTGCTGCCCAGTGTTGAAGATGAAGCCAGCAGCCTCACAGTGGGTCTTCAAAGTCCCAGCACATCTAGGCTCCTGGCCAGGTCTAAACAAAGAGGCATCATAGGTTCTAACACTGACCCTTGTTCCAAATATGGTATGAATCCAGCCCTGGAATCCTGACCCTTCTGCTTTCTTCAGCAGAAACCCTGCTCCTGCCCTCCCCCTGCCCTTGTAGCTATCTCGTTACAGAAGAGCTCTGCCTCGTGCATAAGCACACTCCTCCTCTGTAAGCAGCACACTCCCTCCTCTCGTCCATCACCAAAAGCTGTTGGTCGTGCTGATGCTAAGGTGGGTAGACAGAACCGATTTCCCACCCCCACCCCAGTCAGTGTGTCTGCCAAGTCAAACACACAGAAATGCAGCACATTATTTTCAAAAGCAAGTTAAATAAGGTGACTTCAAAGTGAAGTCCTCTGGGACTGGAGTGAGTCCCTAGGTTTTTGGTTTTATGAGCCCAAAGGACCAAGCGGGTTAGCTTTAATCGTCTAACTAGGCCACTTAGGCTACAGAACCCTTGTCTGACAGGACAATATTTATAGGCCCTGCATTATCTCATATTTTAACTGTTCTTCTCAAGTTGAGATTATCCTCCAGTTTACTGAGGGAAAAAATTTCTCTAACTCAGGGGAAGAAATAAACTGTCTCTTAGTTAATAGAAACTACTGGTAAAAATGGAAAAGTAAAATAATGTTGAGATGGTAACTTTTCAGTGATGTAAAGGGCAGAAATTTAATATTCTATCCTGGCCAGATTTTTTATTCTTAGGTATGGAAAATTTGAAGGTGATATTTTGGCCACTGGAGGCTGGTACAAATTTGATTAAAATTACTAGTCTGGAAAACTCAATTGAATCAAATTTCCTTCCTAAACATATTACTGTGGTTTGATATAACTTTATTGCTCACGTGGCCAAGACTGATACGGTTTTCAGCATTTCGACTGCACAGTATGTTATAAAAGAGTTTGTTTATTTTGCTGTTATTTTTCCAGCTGTGTCATAACCTTATGATCTGGTTGTTTTATTTATCAAACCTAATTCACATATATACTCATTATTTAATTATAATGGTAGCAATAAGCACTTAATACGTGCCAGATGTTGTATGTCAGTACTTTAGACATATCATGTCTTTCAATCCTCCAACAACCCTATCAGTTTCTACTGTTACCATCACATTAAAGATGAAAATGAGGCTCAAACAACTGTGCACCCTGCCCGGAGTCATACGAGTACTAAGCAGGAAAACTGGACATGAAGCCAAAACAGAGTGGTTCCTAGGAACTCCCAAACCTCTAGCCCTGTACGAGGCTGACTACCGTTGACAAAAGATTCGTGCACTTTTCTCAACAAATTCTGCATTTGCATCATAGAGTTTTTGAGATAAGTTGCAGGGGAGGTTGCCATACTCCCTGAAGGACATGGAAACTCTCACCAAAAATAACAGGATTTTAAATTGCCTTGTTTTCATCAAACAATAAAGATATTTCTGTTTTAGAAATTTCTTCTACAATAAACAGGAGTAAAATTGTTTTAGTAAAAATTATTCTTTTAAGCAGTAGTTATGTAGCTATAATACATAGCTTTCAGGGACAAAAATTAAATGCGTTCACAAAGAAAATAAAAAGCTTCAATTTGTAGACTGGACACCAGTCAAGAGAAAACATCAAAATTGAACACGTGACCTATCCTCTTCACTCTAAAGCACTGCAAAATTGATAAAATATAAAAAGGGGAGAGGAAATAGATTAACATTGCCAATGAGGAGAACTAGAATGAATCACAAGATGACTGAGTGGGTTTGAAGCCACAGGGCTGACATGCTTGAATCTTGCCTCCCTCAAAGTAATGAGAACTAAAAGTGTTTTGTGCACAACAGTGGATGAGAACCAGGTTCACTACTAAAAGCCAGGAGTGGGGAAGGGCCTTTCTGGTCTACAGAAATAAAACTATTAAGATAAAGCAATTGTCAGCTTACTTTCTGTGCCTAGTTTTACTATTGACTTGGGAAAGCAAGATTATAGGTACCATTTCCTAGTTGGGAACTGAGCTGGCCACCTGCTTCCCCATGACAAGGTCTGTACTAGCTCTGTCATCACTGCAGAGCAAAACCCATCTGGGTTGATACTAAGGGCCTTAGAAAATTTGTCAATCTATGTGACAAACCAGATGACAGCAATATGTCACACATACACACACTCAAAATATAGCTGCCATAGAAAATGAAGAACTTTATCATTAAAATAGCCAAGAAAATCAGCAAAATTATTTGTTGAAATATAAAATACAATAAAATTAATTTTATGAAACATTCTTACAAATACTTTAAAGATGTCTAAATTGTTCACGGGTATAAATTACGGAATTACTCCTATTGATAATGACTATGAAATCATGAAACACAAAGTAGTCATAAATGAAACAAAACCAGTTGGATATTAAGAAAGTAAATACTGAAACCAAAGAAAAATTAGTTGCTAAAATTAGACCTCTATATTAGTTCCATCAAGAGTAGTAGTAATTTGAAATGTAATTGTGACATACATGCACAGAAGACAGGCTGTACTAATGGAGATAATTTCATTAGTGTTTAGCAGACATGGAAGAGAGGGAGAGAGACTTTAGTATATGTCTGGTAGATATTCTAAAAGAAAAGGATGGACCAACTAGAAAAGAAAACCACAGGCCAAGTGTGAGCATAGATACAAAATTCTCAACAAGGTATTGGTGAACAGAATGCAAAAAATCATCAAAAACATCATACATGATTACAAAGTAGGTTTCATCCCAGGGATGCAAAAATAGGTCAACATACAGAAATCAATAAATGTGATACTATGTCACACAAACAGAAGCAAAAACAAAAATAACATGATTATCTCAATAGACATGGAAAACATCTTTGATAAAATCCAATGTTCACTCATGGTAAAAAAAAAAAAAAAGAAAATAGGTACAGAAGGACTTTATCTCAATATGATAAAAGATATTTATGACAAACCTATTGTCAGCATCTTATTAAATGAAGAGAAGCTGAAATATTTTCCCTCTAAAATCAGAAACAAGACAAGGATGTTCACTATCACCACTCATATTCAATACAGTACTCAAAACAATAGCTATGGCAATCAGGCAAGAGAAAGAAATAAAAGTGACATATATAGGAAAGGAAGAGTTAAATTATTATTTGCAGATGACATGATCCTTTATAATAGAAGAACCAAAAGAGTTCCACACAAAGACTCTTAGAATAATCAAATTTAACAATGTCATAGGATACTAAATCAACACACACAAATCAACAGTGTTCCTGTATATCAATAATGAACCCATAGGGAAAGAAATTAGGAAAATCACACCATTCACAATAGCATCAAGAAAAATGAAATATTTAGGAATTGACCTAGTCAAGACCTCTACAAGGAAAGTAATAGTATTCTGGAAAAGATTGAAGAGGGCATCAGAAAGTGGAAAGACATTCCCTATTTCTGGATAGTCAGAACTAATATTGTCTAAAAGACCATATTGCCAAAACTAATAAGTAGATTTAATGCAATCCCAATCAAAACACCAACAGCATTCCTCATAGAATTAGAGAAAACAATACTGAAATTCATAGGGAACAAGAAGAGACCCAGAACTGGAAAAACAATCCTAGGAAACAAGAGAAAAGCAGGAAGCATCACAATGCCAGATATCAAATTATATTACAAAGCTACAGTGATAAAAATAGCATGGTACTGGAACAAAACAGACATGGATCAACTGAATAAAATAGAAAATGCAGAAGCAATCCCTGACAAATTCACTCATTTGATCTTTGACAAAGAGACAAACACATGCTGGAGAAAAAATAACCTCTGTATCAAATGGTGCTAGAAAAACTGGATATACACATGCAGAAAACTGAATCTTGAGCCATGTGTCTTACCATGTACTAAATTAAAAATCAAAATGGATCAAATATCTAATTAAAGCAGGAACACTTAACCTGCTAGAAGATAAAATAGGTAAAATCATAGGTATGGGCAAGACTTTCTGAACAGAATTCCTATTGCATAGGAAACATTAAGAATCAATGAATAAGGGCTGGGGATTTAGCTTAGTGGCTTAAGTGCCTGCTTGGCAAGCATGAGGTCATGAGTTCGATCCCCGGTACCAAAAAAAAAAAAAAAAAAGAATCAATGAATAGGATCGTATCAAATTTTAAAGTTTCTGCATAGCAAAGAAAACAATCAATAGAATGAAGAGACAGCCTCCAAAATGGATAAAAAACTTTTGCCAGGTACTCTTCAGATAGAAGGCTAATATCTAGAATATACAAAGAATTTGAAAAAAATTAGACTCCCCCAAATAAAGGACCCAATCAAAAAATGAGCAATTGAATGAATAGACACTTCTCAGAAGAAGTACAAATGGCTAATAATTACATGAAGACATGTTCAACATTGGTAGTCATTAGAGAAATGCAAATCAAAACAACAATGAAATCATATCTTACTCAAAAAATAATCTCTATCATTAAGAAATCAAATAATAACAAATGCTGGTGAGACTATAGATAAAGAGGAATTCTTCTATATTGGTGATGGGAATGTAGGTTAGTGCAACCACTATGGAAATCAGTACAGAAATCCTCAAAAAACTAAAAGTAGAAATTTCATTTGACCCAACTATTCCCCTTTTAGGCATATCCTTGAAAAATTAAAGACATAATATTACAGTGATAAATGCATACTCTTGTTTATAGGAGCACAACTCATCATACCTAAATCTTGGGAGGAATCTATATGTTTATCAGTAAATGCTTGGATAAAAGAAATGTGCTATACAATACATACACAATGGAGTACTACTCTAATGTTAAGAAAGATAAATTTGAGTCATTTGTAAGAAAATGGATGTACCTTAATACCATAACAGTATGTGAAATAAATCAGACAGAAAAGCTTAAATATCACCTGGTTTCTCTCCTATAAGAAATCCAAAGTATAAATAAACTAAAGAGTAAAATAAACAACAGGTAATAGGAAATGGAGAGAATTTTTGCAAAAAGGGAAGGGGGCCAAGAGATGGGGGATATAAAAAATTAAGGTGTGTTATGTACATGCACAAATTCCCCACAGTGAATGTAATCATTATGTACTGCAAACATGTAATCATAAAAATTAAATTTTTGAAACAAAGACGATAGAGGGAATGATGGAGAAGCAGTATGTGAAGAGATTATAGCTGAGAATTTTTAGCGTCACAAAAGACAAGCTCCTCTGACGAGAGGGACATCCTGGGCAGAGAACAACACATCACAAAACCAATGCAGGTCATCCGTAACAAGAAACTCCTAAAGGTACCAAAGGAAAAAGGCAAAATATTCAGATGGAGCTATTAAGCTCGCAGTAGACTTATTCTCAGTAGCAACTGTGGCCAGGAAATAATGTAGTGATGTCTTTAAATATTAAAGGAAAATATATCCAGATGAATCATTATTTAACTTTAAGAAAAAGAGACAATTTTCAGAAACAAAGACAAAGCAAACCCACAATGATACACTTAGTAAAAGATATACTTAGTTTTTAAAAAATGAAATCAGCAAAAATAGGGATAGAAAAAAACCAAATAAAACAATGCTAAAAAGTTATTAAATATGTCCGTGAGTTTTATTAAATATTAACTGGGCATGACCAGATTCTGTGTTTGGAAGAATAAAAACACTAAATATTTTAAATAAATAAAATCACTAATTTTGAATGTGCTTTAAAATATGTGTCTATATCAGTTTACAACAGTGAAACAACCATCCATATCAGAATATTGGACAAAAATCTTGCACACGAGTGCTACATAATCCTTTTTTTTCATAATCTTAAATGTGAAATTTCTTGTAACATCCGTATTTCTGCCAGGTAAAAGTGTTATCCTCTACCTCTGTGATCTAGAGTTTCTATTATCTTTAAACTCCTTTACCTTTATTTACCTTGCTGTCTTTTTTGTACCAGAAATCGAACTCAGGACTTTGCACTTGCCAGGCAGGTGCTTGTGCCACTAAACTACATCCCTGGCCCTTTTTTATTAAGTCTTGATACAAGGTTTCACTGTGCAGTTCAGGCTGTCCCTGAACTCACTTTATAGCCCAGAGTGGCCTTGAACTCACAGTGATGCTCCTGCCTCAACCTCCCAGGTGTTGGGATTACAGGGGTGAACCATCACACCCAGCTTAACCTTTGTTTTATACAAATGTGAGTATCTCAAGTTAGAAATTGATTTTTTTTTACTTAATTTGGGTCTTAATTAAAATTTAACCAGTTTATGAGTATAATTCACTTCTATTTTTGTCAATATGCTTCATGCAAATGTAACATTTCCTTGGTATTTTTCTTTTGCCACTCTTTCTTGGGCTTTTACTTGTTTTCCACTCCAAAAACTTGAAGTATGTACAATCTCTTTTGTGTACAACTCAGTGACAAACTGACTTATACAAATTACCATCTGATACAGTAATTATGGCTTTCCCAGTCAGTATTTCAAACATATCCATCCCTGTGCAACTTGTGCTTTGGAAATTTTCTACTCATATTATTAGTATTAATATTATGAACTTATTAGGTTTTTTTTTAAAAAAAGGAATTCAAACAATACCATTAAAAAAAATAAAACTAACATTTTCCAATCTTGTTCGATGAACATTTGGATGTTTTTTCTGTACTCGTCCTGCCCAGTGACAAAGCACTTTTATTTAACCGATACTTGGCTTAATAACATCTACCTTTATAATATTGCATGGCAAAAATAAAATAGTATTCATTTACAGTGGATACTTCATATGTCCTTTGACAGTTTAAAACTACATATACTGAAAATTTTACATCTATCTTACAAATCTATTTTGGATTTAGCTTTATTACCCTATATGTAACAATATTACACTTTATGTTCTTCACTAGTTCTAACCATCAAATTTTTCATAAAATTATCTCTCTATTGAATTTTTCTGTTGGCTGCAATAAATCAGTCAGCAAACATTTCAGATATTGTTGTTGGTCAATATACTTTCTTAACCCCTTGGTATCTGAGAATGTCTTCCAGGTGCTTTCATCCACAAATACTAACTTGTCAGGCTGTATAATTCTTGGTTTAAAATTATTTTCCCTTAAAACTCTATAGACATTGTTCCATTGTTTTCTGACATTTAGAAATGTAAGGGAAAAATCTGAAGTCAGTCTAACTTTTGCCCCTTTTTCGGTGACGTACTTTCTCTGTTTAGAAACTTGTGAAATTTTTTCTTTATCCTTGAAATTTAAAAAAGTTATGAGGGGCCAGGGATTTAGCTCAGCGGCATAAATGCCTGCCTGGCAAGCTTGAGGTTGTGAGTTCGATCCTCAGTACCAAACAAAAAAGTCATGAGGCTATGTCTAAGTGTTGCTTTCTTCTCTTTTAAATTTTGAAGGTACCCTGTGAGCCTTCTTCATTTTCAGGCCTATTTTGTTCTTCAGCTCTGGAAAGTTTTTCTTTTTTTTATTTTTAGGTTTTGTTATTTACGATTTTTTTAGTTTTCCTCAATTTGTTCTGTAATTATTGTTTCAGCTTCATTTACTTTGTCCTCTGTTTCAGATAGTCCTATAACACTCAGTTTATCTCCTAGACTGGAGAATTGTTTCTCTTCTTTCCTCATCTTAATTTTTTGGCTTTCTGCAATCTGTCAGAATGTCTCTTGCTGTCTGTTTACTTGAGGAATGTTGTTTTGTAACCAACCCTTCTTACCAGATTCTTTTAAATGAAAGGCCACAATCTCTTTCATGTGGTCATACACCACGTGGGTAATAATTAAGACCATGTGGGTAGTAAACTCTCTTATAAGAGGGCCAATACCTTTTATAAGATTCTGTAAACTGATACATCAATATCAGGGGCAGGCATTTGCTCAGTAACTTAGCTTTATTCTTCTGAACTGTTGTCCTATGATTTTTTCCAATGGCTCTTTGCAATAGGGTTCAAAAATGTGGTCTTCCCAAGGGCCAAAATTGAAGAAAACTGCTAGAATATTTTTAACTTAAATAAGATATGTTAAAACTGTAAAATAACTATAAATGAATTGCTTCACAAACAACAGAGAAAAAAATAAAAGAATAATTATAAAAAATAGTTTCCTAACCTAATAAAAAGCCAAAAACATCTGGGAAAAAAACAGGAAAACATCAGTAAAGAGAAAACAAAAAAGAAAGTATAGCTTATCATTAATCACAGTAAATGTAACTGGACTAAATATAACTACTACAAAACAATAGATTAATGGATTGAATTTCAGTATTCACTTGCTGAATACTGAATACATTTAGGCTGAATACAGACCAAAAACATATTGAGAAAAAAAAAAGCAAAGAGATTTTCTCATATATATATTAATTCAAATAAAGCAAGTGAGTTGATGTTAATTTAATTTTTAAAAGTTGCTAGGAATTAAGGCAGACATTACATCGCAATAATGGAGAACTTCTGGGAAGATGGCAGAGTGGTGAGCAGCAGAGAAAGAGCCTCTCAGAGATTTGGTGTCCAGATACTAGAATACAGCAGTGTGAGGAGAAGGAGGGAGGTGGGTCCTCCGGCCCTAGGAAGAAACTGAAGCAAGAATTAAAGGCCACAGCAAGAGTGAAGAAAGAGACTTCAAAGAAGAAGGAGAAGTTGGCAGGCAGCATTTTCTGCCTCAGCCTGGACTCACAGCACAGGAGGGGCAGCTCAAAACTGCAGATGCATGGTGACTACTAATGAACCCAGAGGCCTCCACAAAGAAACACACAAGTGGAACAGAGCAGAGAATGCAGAAGATTTCAGTGGCTGGTGAGTTTTTTGGGCTCAAATGTCCCCCAGGAGAGGGCAACTAGCCATGAGTCATCTTGGAAAGGGGCCAACTGAGCTTGAAACCCAGAATAAGTGGTGGTTCCAGCTATAAGCGTCCAGTATCATGGTCAGAGAACTGAGTTCAAGTCAGGAGGAAGTCAGGAGCCGAGTTTAAGGTGGCAAGTTCTAGCTGGAGAGGGCACATGGGCTGCTGCAGACTGAGCAGGTCTGGTTCCAGCCTCATGGTCAGAAACCAGCTTGAACTTCACTGCAGCTTGGTAAAAATTATCTACCACCCTACTATAAAGCTAGAGCTGGCTTGCTTGAATAATCAACTTGGATCTGGACTTTGTCTACCCAAGTTATCTACCACTGACAACAGAGACACACCTGGAAGTACACACTTTTTTTCTTATTTTCTTTCTTTCTCTTTTGTTTTATTTTTGTTTTGTTTTCTTGATTGTTCTTGTTTTTACATGAGTGTGAAAATGGTTTCTAGTTTTGTTGTTGTGGTGGTTCTATTCTGTTCTTAGTTTTATTCTTCCTTCTTTTTTTCCCTCCTGTCTTTTTCACCAGCTAACCAAACCTTGTGTGATCTTCCTTTGTCCACCAGCATTGCTTTTAACCTCATCTCTTTCTATTTCTTTATTTTTACCCTAACTCCTTTTAAATTTTCTCCTCTGAGTGTAAAACTGCCATATTTAGGGTTTATTTACTGCATACAATTCTCTGATTCATTTTAGGATTTTATTATATAACCACAAATCTAGTTCATATGGTTAAAGGTGGCAAATAATTATCTCAGTTTGTCATTTTCTAGGCTGTCCTGACGCCATTGTCATTGCCAATTGTACCACTTTAGCCAAAATGACCTAACTGTTCTAACCAGTTGTTTCTAGTATACCAAGACTGATATTACCTAAGGTTCATAAAAACCACTATAGGCCAGTATCTAAAAACCAGGTACTGGGCGAGGTAGGCAGCAACTTCTCATCCCTAATAAATTGAAGAGGTAGGATCTTGCAACAGACTCCAAATCCAAAAGCCAGCTACTCCAGGAAGACAGTTCTGAGAAGCAGTCATAGCCTAAGGGTTCTAAATACTAGTAATAAAGCTACTTGCCATAGGTAATCTACAAGCATAAACCTAGGAATTAAACTAAAAACAAAACAAGATAAAACAGAAAAATGAGAAGACCCTTAAACAAGATGCAACCCCAGACTTCTTGCTCACCAAAGGCAAACCCCAGGGCAGTGAGGTGAAACAGTCCAAAAGCCCCCCACCTGAACTCTCTGGAGTGGTAACAGCAGAAGTAACAACAATGATAGAAGTAAGTCACCAGAAAATATTAAAAATATGAATTTATATGCTTCTAAAAACATAGTCCTAAAATATATAAGCTGAAATAAGCAAAATTTCAAAGAAAATGGGTGAATCTATAAGTAGAAGTCAAGCTACTTTAAATGGTTTGACCAGAAATGGATAAGAAAAGCAGATAAAAAAAATTAGCAAAGCTATAGTAAATCTGAAGAACAAAATTTAAAAACCATGATATAATACAGAATTTTTCAAAAATTTTTAGTATGGCCCTTTTGAGACATGTATTTTATATTAAAATCATGTATATAAATGCATGTGCACACATCCACTTAACTTAGGTGGATAGATTGAGATATATATATATAGATATAGATATAGATATAGATATAGATATATATCCATATTTAACAAATAGCTTTAATTTTTTTTTTTTTTTTTGCCTTTTTTGGGACAAGGTCTCACTATGCAGTCCAAGCTGTCCTTAAACTCACTTTGTAGCCCAGGCTGACCTCAAACACACAGTGATCCCTTATGCCTCAGCCTCCCAAATGCTGGGATTACAGGCATGCACCACCAAGCCTGGCTTTTACCTTTAATTTGAATAGTGCTCTCTTATACTATTTGAGTATTATTTTATTCCAGTTTTTTTTTTCTTTTTGGTATCAGAACTCAAACTCACAACCTCATGCTTGCCAGGCAAGCACTGTGCTGCTGAGCTACATCCTGGATTTATTCCTGTTTTTAAAAACCATGAGTTACAACAAACTAAACTAATTTCAGTTTACAAAATACTGATTTTACAAAGCAGTGAAGCACAGACTCCTCAATAAAGTTAGCAATAGGCAAGGATGTTTACTACCAATAATTCTATTTCACATCATATTGGAGGCCAAAGTCAATGTATAATGGGACAAAAAGTTTTGAAAGATTGAATTAACAAACTTATGCTGATTTACTATCTGCCTAAATAAGAGACTTCATAGACAAAATTTAGGACTAACCAGGGAGGTCAACAAGGTTCTGAACATCAGAAAAATAAACATTAATAGTTTCCCTAAAGACTAGGAATAATGAACTAGAAGAGGAGAATAGTTATTCACCGTGGCAATAAAAGTGTAAAACACTGAAGAATGAAGCTAACAAATGTACACAACCTTTATAGAAACCATTAAAAAAAACACTGCAAAAAGGTGTAAAGAAAGACTGGATTAACTGAAGAGGAATCACACATTCAAAGATGATGAGCAGTTGATGTGATGAAGGTCTTGAGTCTCTCCAAAACAGTATAAACTAGATGTAATTTCGATCAAAATCCTGACAGGAAAAGCTGATCCTGAAATTCATTTGTAAAAGCAGAAAGACTTGAACAAATGCAATAGTTTTGAAAAAGAATGTTGGGCGACTTGTTTGCCAGGTGCTAGGTTTATTTTGAGACAAAATGGAACGTGCTTAGAGATGGTGCAGGATAGTATGCGGAAACAGACTTGTAGGAAGACCCAGTACATGTTAGAGCAGTGTTATAATCAGCACAAAAAGGAACAAGTTGTGATACATCCAAAAAGAAAGTATAAAATTCAATTCTTTACTCACATTATATAAAATAAGTAGATTACAGATTTAATATAAAATTTTAAACTTCAAAAGAAAATATAGAAAGAACACATTTGTAGAAATGTATTATGTTGCCAGTGTCTTAGTTACTTTTCTTGTTGCTAAGGAAAATACCCCACACCCAAAGTTAAAGGAGGAAAGATTTATTTGGCTCGTAGTTTGTAGAAGTTTCAGTGCATGGACTGAGGCTTCCAGGCAGGTCCCCATGCAGAGTGGCATGGCAGAAGGGAATCGCAGAGAACTAGTAGTCCCTGGTAGCAGGTAGGCCAAGCATATTAGCCCTTTTTCTGTTGTTTATATTTTATGCAGGCACCCACCCAGGGCAGATGTAGCACTCATATCCTTAATCCTAGCCAGAACAATGCCAAACCAATCAATGGACTGGTTTAGTAATCACACACCCTTGATCCTAGCACCATACATTCTAGATCTGGCTACCCCATGACTGCATGAAGCTCTGGAGAAACATCTAAACACAAGCTGCAACACCCCAACCGGCCTAGAACTCCTGGGTTTAAGAAATCTTACTCTCAGTTTCCTTTCTTTAAAAATAGGGTTTCACAACTTAAATTCCCATTGACTGAGGAATGGATAAAAAAGATGTGGTATTTTTATACAATGGATTACTACTCAGCCACAAAGAAGGGTAAACTGGACACTTTTATAGGTAAATGGATGCACCTTGAGAACATATTCAGTGAAATAATACACACATGTGCAAACATCATATTATTTCATTAGTGTGACAAGCTGAAAGAAAAATCATGTACATGAGTATGTAATGTATATTAAAAAATAGTTAAGATAGTTGTACTACTTATTTCTCTGAGTTCACTGAAGAGAAAGATTTGTGCCAGTATTGTTTGGACAATTGAAGGCAGATGTCTTGTGCTCTGGGTGAATGATTTGGGGAAGACAATGCACAATGTATGTACCATTATTGCCACCTGATTAATGTGCTTTGAAATTTTGTTGTAGTATTTTTCTTCTTCTTCTTTTTTCTTTTTATCCTTGAATAAAATGGATTTGAAAAAAATAGGGTTTTATAACCTGAGCGTGGTGGTACATGCCTGCAATCACGGCACTGAAGAGGCTGAGGCAGGAGAATTGCTGTGAGTTCAAGGCCAGCCTGAACTGCATGGTGAACCCCTGTCTCAAAAAGACAAAAATATAGGGTTTCATAAATGAGAAGCAGGAGGTATAACTATGATATAAAAGATTGATATATTTATCATTATACTTAATCTATGTCTACTTAAATTATCAAGAACAAAATTAAAGACAAGAAAAAGAGAAGAAATATGTGTGACTTACATGTCTAATGCACACACAGAATTTCTACAATTTGATAAGAAAAAAAGTAATGCAATAAAAACATGAGCAACCATACAATTCTGCTATTCCTGTTATGCATAGATTATCAAAGGAAAGGAAATCAGCATGTCAAAATATGTTTCATCTTCATATTTATTACTGTACTATTCATAATAGCTAAAGTATTGAATCAGCCTAGATGCCCATCAACAAATGAATTGAAAAGAAAGTGCAGACTGTATACACAATGAAATATTATTCGGCCATAAAAAAGATTATATCCTATTATTTGCAGCAAAATGAGTGGAACTGGAGGATATTATGCTAAGTGAGATATATCAGACACCAAAAGACAAATGTAGTGTGTTGGATGCTAAAAATGTCAATCTGAGTGTAAAAGAGTATCTAGTAGAGGCTGCAACAGTCAAGAAGAGAATGAGAGAGGAAAGTTACCAAAATAGAAGTTGTATTAGTCATATCTGTCACTGTGACAGAGGGCCTCAGATAAGTGATTTTTTTTCTGGTCCTTTTGAGACAAGGTCACACTCTGCAGTTCAAGCTGGCCTTGAATTCACTTTATAGGCGAGGCTGGCCTCAAACTCACAGCAATTCTCCTGCCTCTGCTTTCCTCATGCTGGGATTACAGGAGTGTGTCACCACACCCAGCTTCAGATAAGTAATGAAAGGATCAAAGACTCATTTTATCTCACAGTTTAGAGGTTGCAGTCAGCTGCCTCCCCTGCTCTTAGGCCTGTAGCATGATAGAAATATGGTAGAAAGGTCCAGTGCAAGAAAGCTATTCACTACATGATAGCCACAAAGCAGGAAAGAGGGCTGGAAAAGCATGAGAGAAAGGAGCAAAGGACAAGGTACAGTGCAAGAGATCCCACCCCCATGACATGCATCCTACAACCAGGCTCCACTTCCTCAATTCCCATCACTTACCCAAATGCCATCAAATTATGAGCCTATCAATGGATGAAATTAGAGCCCTCATAATTCAATCACCTTCTAGAAGCCCCACCTCTGACTACATTTCCTATCTAACCCATAGCAGAAGTCATAAATTCTAGTGTTCTGCAGTGTCCTGAGATGATTACAGGTGAGTGAAAAATATTTCACCACCTTCAAAACTCTGTGAAGTACATAAATATTTTACACCAGCAGATTGTCCAAATTTTAAATTTTGATAGCATCAAGACTTGAAGGTTGCTTAAAGTTGGAAGGATGGCCCCCTACTGTTTATGCAAATGCCACTTGGTGAAAACATTGCGGAGACTAATTCAACCTTATCTAAGAAAGTTTAAAATGAGCTACTCTGTGACCCAGCAGTCCTATCCCTAGATATTTATCGATAGAAAAATGTTCACATATGTGCAGGAAGACCTAAATGTTCGTTGAATACCCAAAAAATGAGAATAATCTAACAATCCACAAATAGGAGGAAGGATAAACTATGCCATGTTCACCCAATTATACAATAAATAAATTAAAGCTACCTCTGTTCATGTGGATAAATCTTAACACATGATGCTAAGTGCAAAAGTAAACTTCACAGTGGTGTACTGAAGATGACATCATTGGCAATAAGTTTGAAGCCCTACACATCATGCTGTTATTTATGGATACATAAATATGTAGTAACAGTATAAAAATACGCATGGGAATAATTAAAAACAAAATCAACTATTGACTATTTATAGGCAAGGAAAAAGGCAAAGTGGGATAAGGAAGAGACAGTCATTCAACTATTAAAATTTTAACAAAATGAGAACTCGTAGGTTTTGACAAAGCTTAAATCAGATGTCTCCTGTGACTCCCCATGCTTCTCTGGATGTATTTTGGAATAATTTCATCACTACAGTTAACTCTGTCCTTTTTCTGTTTATTTACAGATTGTGCTATGGTTTTGGTGAAATGAATTTTGAAATAATACTTTGGGAAATCTGAACAAACAAAATTCCTCTTGTGTTATCTGTTCTCAAATATTCCTAGTCTTCTAAAGATACTGTTAGTATGAAAATTCATATTGTCACTTCATTTATGTCATTTGAATCCAGATAACTCCCACTGCTTCACTAAGGCGAATTTCTTTGTAATTTTCCCATTTCATCAGAAACATATTTTAATTGGTTTTCTCTTTTTTAAAAAAAGTATAGAAGTGATATTTCACAATTACTGAAAATTTGAGACATAGAATTTAATTGCTAAAATCTTTCTCTCCTCCCCCACCGCAAAACCATAGAATTTAAGTATACATTTCTCTAGCCTTTCATTTTTGTGTATATTTATTTTGTAACCTGTATCATTCTCCTAATTCAGTATTGCTGCAAAACTTGCCTAGGAGTCATGGCTGGGAGGAGAAACAAGAAGCCCAACCTGTGCCCTCTGGTGAGCCAGTGGCAGCCACGCAGGCCAGGAGGAGAACCAAGAAGCCAAGCTGTGCCCTCCCATGAGCCAGCCAGCCCCCAGCCCGGGAGACAAGAAGAGCCTTCTCTTCCCCTCTCCCATAAGCAACCTGCTAATTCAGAGGAATGCAGGCCGAGGTGACAGCAAGTGAAGTAAAAAACCAACTTAACACATAAATGGTTTATTGACTTCGCAGGCCTAAAGCTGGTAGCCTGAGTGTCTATTTAAAGAATAATAATGTGCAATATAGCAACTATGGGGGTTTCCTTGTCTTGTTTTTGAAATCCAACATTGTTCTCACTGTTTTGTTCCTTTTATTATTTTATTGCCTTTAAAATAAAATATATATAATTGACAAAAATAAACAAGAAAAGTAACTAAGACAAAAAAAATCCTTTCCTAGCTTTCTTTTATAGTAAGTACATAATAATCAACAATTTTTTCTATGATTATTTATTTAAACTTTCCACTATTTGGGGACATCTAAGTTACTTTCACTTTCTCATTTATGTGAATAAAATCATGACAAAATTTTTCAATAAAATGTAATGCATTTTTAGTTATTTCTGAGCTGGAATTTTTAGTTTTCAAAGCACATGTCTTTGGATAAGTTGCTTCTTCAAGGTCACGCTTCTGTTTCCAAGGCCAAACAGCAGCGTTTGACAGCACTGGGTGACTTACAGCCCTAGAGTTCTGTAGCTATAACCGCCATATGCCAGTGATTACTTTATTCTTAAAAGTTTGTCCTAAGTCACAATTGGTGACTATTGCAAAAGACCAGCTGAGAAACACCAACTTTGACTTATCCATAAAAATTCTCTGAAAGATGATAGGAGACTGAAATCATCTTAAATACTGTTCATATGCAAACATGCATCACTTAAGGGTAGAATAAGTTCCCAGAAATGTGTCATGAGGCAGCTTTGTCATGGTGCTATCATTACACAACCTAGATGATGTGGTCTACCTCGCACTTACCTGGGTGGTGTGTGACTTGCATAATGTGGCCTTTTGATGCAATCAAGAGATAAGGCCAACACAAGATATAAGAGGCAGCTGGTGGTGTAACATGATGTGCTATTTTACAGTAAGCTTTTTTAAGTAGAAAAAGTACACTTACAATAATGATTAGAATATAGTACAGTAAATACATAAATCAGTGACATAATAGTTTGTTGTCATTGTCAAGTATTATGTACTATACCTAATTATTCATACTCTCTCTCTCTCTCTCTCTCTCTCTCTCTCTCTCTCTCTCTTTACCTTTGGTACTGAGAACAAACTCACAGCCTAGTGCTTGCCAGACAGGCACTGTGATGCTAAGCTGTATCCCACACTACACAGTGTACTCTTACACAACCAGCAGTACAACAGATTGTTTATAACATCATTACCCCAAAGACACAAGTAAAGCATTATGTCACAACTTTTTGACAGCTTCAACAAAACTAAGTAACTGAAAATTTTCAGTTCTGTTATAACCTTAGAGGTTTGCCACTCTACATGCTGTATATAGCGCATGGGTATAATTAGAAATAGCTCTCCATGATCATGCCTTTAAGTGTGCAAATCTTAAAACTGTGTTCAGAATTAAGGGATCAAGGAGAAATATTTTATTTTTAATCTAAATTATAAATAGACTTCCTAAAAGTTGAGCATTTTTTAAATTTTATTTAAAAAGAAAAAAAGCAAAACAAAAAAGGATGAAAATAATACAGAATTTCAAAAAAAAAGTAAGAAATCACTAGTTGATAAATTACATATTGTCCTCTTAGAAATAGTTGTTCATGTTACAAAATTAAAGCACACAAAGTAGACATTCAAACAGTGGAGCTGCAAACAGTTCTGTTCAACTATCCAACAAAAATTGAGTAATACTGTTGTCAATCCTACACACTTAAACATACATGCGATTATATCCTTTAGAGCACTTTCTTTTCCTCCTTTTGCTTTTTAAGTCCATTATCTGTTTAGTTATACCATGTTTAAGTTTGCTCAGTACCTTACTGATCTGTTTTGCTATTATTTCCTTTTTAATCACCTTATATAATTCTGGTTTTTTTTTTTTTTTGAAGGTAGTAGAAATACAACAGAACAAGACAGAACAAAGCCAATTGAGACAGTGCAGTGAATTGGATACAGAACCTCACAGCAAGTTACCTGTATAACAGTAATACATACCTTTGTATATCTCATTATCTTCGTAATAGTTGTCTAGTTAATTAAGTATAGCAAAATCAAACCAAAGACAGAACATTATAAAATAAATGGAAAGAGAATATTGAATAGAGCAAAACAAATAATCATAATGAAACAAAACTGAAAACAACACTTGCTTTCAAAGAGAAGATAGAGGAGACCCCCTATATTTGCTATGTTGCATACAGTCATCCTGCCAAGAGATGCTCAGACCTCTGTCCCCAGTTGCTAATGGTGGGGGCAGGCAGGGTGTTGGGATGTTTGATTCTAAGCCCGCACACCGGTAGGTTCAAGAGACACTACAGGGTCTCCTCCTAGTTCACGCCAGAGAAAGGTGCTTACCAAGAGGGCGGGCGAATTTCTTCTTTGTGCAGGCTCCTGGGTTCCGCCATGGCCATGGCCGGGTCTCTGGGGCCATTCTCTGGTTCTCCTCCTGGCTCACGCCTGAGGGAGGTGCTTACCAAGAGGGCCACGTCTCTAAAGTAGATTTTAAAAATGTACTGGGAGCTCCTGTATCTTTCTTGAAATGTAAGAGGAACATATTGAGAAGCACCAAAATATGAGAAACGAAATATAAATAAAGACAATGAAAGCCCAATCTGTTCTCCCAGTGATCAAACAAAATTTTGTAACAATCCACACATTTTTCCTCTCAAAATGGATTAACTGGAGCATGTTTTGGAAGTAATTAAGCCTTGGTAGAACTTATAGGGATATATATACATATATACATATATATGTATATATATCCCTATAAGAATATATATATGTATATATATATACATATATATGTATGTATATATATTCTTTGCAACACTATAGAGCCAGAAAAACAAGAAACAGAATGTGAGGTTTTTGCTGGAAATGGTGGAAATGGTTGAACAAATGTTTTCATGTGCTGGTAAAGATATAATGCAGCAATTTAAAAATCAGCCTCATCATTGGCCTCTCTGTTGAAGAGATTCCCAGGGGTATTGCTAAGTGGGGAAAGAAAAATGTAGAAAAGAAAAAATTATAAAAACAGCAAAAAACATAATGTGATGCATAGGATCATGCTTCACATGGGTTTCCTGCAGGCAGGAGGAAGGTGAGGGACGTTGATCAAACATTATATTTACACTATCAGGCCAATTTTTCTTACCATTTTTCAAGTGAGACAAATAAAATGATCGTTTTCCCTTGAATTGCAGAGATTATAATTAGAGAATAAACATAGCATTTAAGGTTCTCATAACATTGGCCTTCATATCAATTTCCTTCACTAACCCAGCTAACTAGTTAGTGTGTATGTGTCTTAGTTACTTTTCTTATTGCTGAGACAAAATACCCGACACCCAGGCTGGAGAGATTTCGGTTCACAGTCAGCTGGCTCCGAGGCAGGGTAGCAAGGCAGGGTAGCATGGCAGTGGGTTTTGCACAGGAAATGGCTCATGGTGGAGCAGGCAAGAGGCAGTAAAGGTGCAGGCAGCAGCAGCAATAGCAAGCCTCTCTCTCCCTCTTATCCTGTCCAGGTTACCAGCCTCTTGGGTGGTGTCACCCACACCCAGGCTAGCCCTTCCATTATCCACACCCAGATCTATGCTAAACCAGTCAGTGAACGAACTTAGTACCACACACGTTCTTCCCAGAATCACATACTTTAGATCCAACCAGCTCCAAAAAAGCCTCACCTGTGAGCGCACAAGGCTGAGAAAAATTGAAGGTCAAAAAATTTCCTGAGTATGAATTTCCTGAGTATATGAGTTTGCCTAAATTAAACGCTATCTGAATTCCATGAGATTAATCATATTTCTCTCAGTCTTCCAGCCATGCTCTTCTCGCTCCTTGCTAGCTGAGAAATTCTTCCATGCAAGACATGTTTAGTTGCTAAACAAAAAACACCAAAGTGACTTACAGAAGCACTGTGCCATTTCTATGTTCACACCAACAGTGAAAGAGAGTTCCTGTTGTTTTCACAGCCTCATCTGTATTTTGCGATGTCAGTGTTCCAGACTTAGGAGTGTAGTGCTGTCTGATAGTTGTTTTAATTTATAATTCTTTAATGATGTATGATGTAGAAGATCTTTTCTTATGTTTACATGCTATCTAGCTTGGAAAGGTCTCTTCTCTGGTGAGGTGTCTGCCCATGTCTTTGTCCCATTTTTAATCAAATCATTTTCTTATTGCTGAGTTTGACAGGTTCTTAGCATATTGTAGATAACAGAGATTTGCTGGATATGTAGTTTGCAAATATTTACTTACAGACTGTGGCTTGTCTTCTCTATCTTTTGATACTGTCTTTCACAGAGTAAGTTTTTAATCTTAACAAGATCCAGCCTATCAATTATTTCTTCCATAAATTATCTCTTTAGTGTCATATCTAAAAATGCATGGTTATACTCAAGACTGGACAAATTTCCTCCAGTGTTATCTTCTAAGGACTCCATAACTTTCCACTTTATATTTAACCCTGTGATTCATTTTGATTTTGTAAATCCTGTGTGTATCCAATTGTTCAATCATCATTTGTTGAAAACTTTCTTTGTTTCAGTGCATTGCTTTTGCCCTTTCATCAAATATCGTGTGACTATATTTACATAAGTGTATGGGTTTTCTATTCCAGTCCATTGATCTAGTTGTCTATTTTTTCACCCATCCCACACTATCTTAATTATCATAGCTTTATAATTAGGTCTTAAAGTTGGATAGTGTCAAACCCGCTTCTTTGTTCTTCAATATTGAATTGGCTATTCTGGTTCTTTTGCTTCTCTATATAAACTTTAGAATCAGCTTGTTGGTTTCCACAATATAACCTGGAAGAATTTTTACTCGGATTGTATTGAGCCAATACTTCAAACTGGAAGGAATTGACATGTTGACAATATTGATCTTTCTATTCTTGAACATGGAATATCTCCCCAACTGTTTAAACTTTTTTGTATCAGTCTTCAGAGCTTTGTATTTTTCCTCATACAATTCTTGCACATAGTTTGTTAGATTTATGCCTAAGTATTTCATTTTGGTAGGGGTTAATATATATAGTAATGTGTTTATTTTCTAATTTCTACTGCTCTTTATTGGTATGTAGTAAACTGACCTTAAACTCTGAAAACTTGTTATAATCATTTATTAGCTTAGGTTGTACTTTTTTTTTTGCCCTTTCAGATTTTATACATAGACAACCATGTTATCTACAACAAGACCAATTTTTTCTTTCTTGAGGTTTTTCTCCCCATAAGTGTTATAGGATGACTTGAGGGTTCTGGAGTTGGTATTTTCCTTTCCCTAAGTTGGTTATACTCTGACTAAAACACACACACACATTTACCATGTTAGTTTTTGATGAGCTAGTTTCTACTGGGAGTAGGCCTTGTTAAGAAGAAGAGACTGCTCTGGCATATTTCAAATTAAATACTTTCCCCTTCATCTTGCCAGAAGCATAGAAGCATTTTTTTCTCTGACACTCACTGTGAGAACCTGATGAGGTTCTCTCTTAGAGATAAAACTTAAGACACATAACTGTGTCCCCCTAAAATGTGTAACTCCCAGACTTGCCCCAACTGACTCTAGCATTTCCTCAATTATGGTTCAGGACGTTCTTTGCCCTGACACTGGTTCCTGGGGGAGTTTCTGTCCCTGTAAACGTTCTGATTCTCTGCATCTGCCTGTTTGTCTTTCCAGCTGTAGGGACAGTGGTGCACCCTATGATCTCAGTTCTTTCAAAGAACTAAGAAGAGTTGGCTTTTCTGTTTAGTCGGTTTTTTGGTTGTTAGAGTAGAGGGACAACTTCTAGGTTCCTTACATGCGTAACCAGAACTCACAAATCCTCTGCTGTGCTATTTTGATTAAAATGAAGGCTAATGTCCTGTAAAGCAGGCTTTGGCAAGGGCTTCACTTCTCTCATAAAATTTCTAGCTTTAACAAACGCTTTTGGGGTGATTGGCCCAGATCCCGCTTCTCTCCTTCCCTTTGCTTGGAAGCATCTGGTCCAGCCAGGATGGGCTGCTGTGACCAAGTGCATACGGTGTGACTCCTGTGTATACAGCTGGATCAGGGTGACCGCCTGTCCTGGGACAATCAGATTACCTCTGACTGGTGCTGAGAAACCCAGAGATAATTAGCCTCTGTCTGCAGCTGTAAGTTGGGAGCCCTGTTCTCTCTCATGAATGGAAAAAGAAAACAAAAAGGAAAAGGAGAAAGTCTATCTCCCGTGATAAAGACTAAAACAGAGTTGAAGGATGAAGTGGTCAAGAGATCTTGAGCTCTCATCAGATCCTAGTTTCAGTTTTCCCTTATGTGTCTACATGTACACTTCGGGGTTCCTTGAAACACCCTGATATTTGTTAGAATAATAGTTCCCCTTTCCTAACTATGCTTTTTTTTGTTGTTGTTTTTGTTTTTTTGGTACCGGGGATTGAACTCACGACCTTGTGCTTGCCAGGCAGGCGCTTAAGCCACTGAGCTAAATCCCCAGCCCTCCTAGCTAAGCTTACTCAACTGGATTTCTCTTCTTGACAACCAGGAGTCCTACTAATTTCACCAGTACAGTAAAGCAGGAATTCTCCAGAAGTCCTGAGTTAAGAAGGCAAAGATTCTGGTTACACACCATTCTCAGGCTTTCTCTCATCAGAAATTCAACAATGAAAAAAGAACTGACAGCCAGGACTCTCCCTGATTTCTTAGCTTTACTGTATAAACTACACATAGCTCTGAAACCTCATTACACCATAATTTTTTTCAACTGTGTTGCAAAGATAATATTTACTGAAACTTCATAAGTGTTGTGAGGCATAAGTAATGATGTTGGCTATGCATGGCGAATTTCTTGGATCAAAAATGACAGCCAGGAGTAGTGGGATACACCTGTAATCTTAGCAGTCAGGGGGCTGAGGCACGAGGATCGTGGTGAGTTCAAGGTCAACCTGGGCTAATGAGGGAACTCAAAGCCAGCCTGCACTACATAATGAGACCTTTCCTCAAAAAACAAAAGGGACAAATAATAGGCACTACTACATGAAAATGTACCACTCAGGGAAACATATTTTCCTCAGATATTCCTAGAACTTGGAATGCTCAGCTACATATTTTACTAAATATAAACTAAAAACTGAGATTATCTGTGTGACCTTTTGCCCAACTATTTCTCCCACTTGCAAAGCCAAGATTTGATACCTGCAATAACTTCTGGGTCACTCACAATAATATTGGCAAAGGAAAAAATGAGCTAATGAAATTTACATTTTTTCCAGAGATTGCTTCAGGCAGAACTATCAGCCTCCTCTCTGGCAAATGCTAGCTTCAGTTTCCCTTGATCTTCCAGGGAACATAGGAAAGGGGCCAACGCCTCCACTTTAAAAGAACAGAACAGCAACCCTCAAGCAAGACAGACATATAATAATTTATAGAAAAAGTGCTGGCCTGTGGTTTCATGACCTATAAGTCTAAAAAGTAACAAGGAGAACGCTTAAAAGGACTTGATCTGTGAAAAGTGGTAAGCAGAAATTGAGTTACACGGCGCTAATAAGACTTGATTTCAGGGGCTCTCGCTTACATAAATCCCTGTGAGAGCTGGGGGGTACTGGGGGCCGTAAAGGATCCCAGAGAGATGGGAAGCCAGAGAGCGAGCAGGAACCACTGACAGGTGTTTCCAGTGAGTTGCCTAAAAGTACTGTAAAAGAAAGGACTGTATAGTTCCTTGACCCAGTAATTCATTGTGATTCCTTTTTCCTTTTAACTAAATATTTTGAACTTCAATTTTGGATTTGTAATTTTATGTGGGTTTTCCTAAGGAGGGCACCCTAAATTTGAAATTATATAAACCCCAAACCCCACATTTCTGGATGTGCACTGATGATCAGGACTGGCCCTAAACAAAATTACAATGTCCTTCCTTCTCCCCTCCCACCGGCTTCCACTCTGCTTCTTGGTCCTGTTCCAGACTTTGCAGACCTACCAGGGTGGCGCTCAGCCTGCTCTCTACAGTCACAGCTCTGATTTTCCTACTTCTCCTCATGGAAGCCAACTTCACTGTAGCTCTCTTAGGGTCATGTTGGGCCACTCCCGTCTTCCCAAGGTGACAACTGGTTTCCTGGTACTTTTGCGCTCTTCTAAGGTGTCACAGTCTAGAAACTGGTGGCAGATGGGCTACAGTGAAGACAATCTAACTCAAGTGCCGACTTTTTACTGAATCAAGGAAAAATAAATAAAACATTTATTGCTTGTTTTATATTTTAAAAAGTCACCTAAATTGGAAAAAAAAAATCATAATACAGTAGACAGAAAGGCTAAAAAAATTATAAAACTTACCCTGAATGAAAAAATTATCCATAATTCCATTACCATTTGCCAATCCCTATTAACATGTTCTTTGAGACTATTTTTCTAAGGATATATAGATATATAATATTTGATTACTGTGAAACAGAGTTGGAATATAGTAATAGTTTCTCTTGTTTTTAATTAAGTTTATTGGTACAATTTATATATACAATGATCACATTCACCATAGGGAATTTGTACCTGTACATAAAGTATCTTAATTCATCTTTTTTTTCCATTCCACTCTACTTTCTTTAACCTCTCTTCCTCTCTTTATTTACAAAACTTTGTTTCCATTTTATCCTTTTTTTCTCATTTTTATTCTTTTCCCTTCCATGCACTCCTATTCCTCTTTCCTTTTGAACAATTACTTCCTGTTTCACAATATCTATTATACATTTTGGGTCTTATTTACACTTTCCATTTCTCACACCAGACAGATAATGTGATATTTACACTTATGTGTCCAATTTATCTTACTTAAGAGTATGGTCTCAAGGTACATTCATTTAGCAATAAATGGTTCGAGTTAATCCTTTATGACTGAGTAGTATTCCATTGTATAAAAAATCTTTTTTATCCATTCTTCGGTTGATGGACATTTGGGTTGTTTCCAAGATTTGGTATTACAAACTGTGCTACTATAAACATGGTATATATATATATATATATATATATATATATATATATATATATCTCACCATTGTATGATGCTTTTAATTCTTTTGGGAAGATACCAAGAAGGGAAGAGCTGGGTCAAATGGAACCTCTCGTCCTAGTCTTCTGAGGAATTTCTGTGTACTTATTTTCACAGTGGTTGTACCAGTCTACACTCTCACCAAAACTGGAAGAGTATTCATTCCTTTTCCCCCTCAGTTCCTACAGTATTTGTTATTGGTTGATTTCTTGAAGATAGCTATTCTTTCTGGAGTGAGATGAAATCTCAGCACTCTTTTAATTTGCATTTCTCAAATGATCAGTGATGTTAAACATATTTTCATGTATTTATTTGCCATTTGTACTTCTGAGAAGTGTCTATTTTGCATGGGTAAAACCAGTTTTCCCAGCACCGCTGATTAAAGAGGCTTTCTTTCTTCCAGTACACGTTTGGCTCCTTTGTCAATGATAAGATGGCTATATCTGAAGTTGTTTCTGCCTCTTCTATTCTGTTCCATTGATTCTCAGGTCTGTTTTTCTGCCAGTACTATGCTGTTTTCATCACAGTAGCTCTGTAGCATAATTTCAAGTCAGAGATTATAAGCTCCTGCTCCCATTTGCTTTTGTTGCCCAGAACTGTTTTTGCTATGCTAGATCTCTTCTAGTTCCAAATAAACTTCAGGAACGTTCCTTTGATACTGTGTCATGGGGATGGTTGTGACTGCAGATCATCACTGCTACTGTACAATGGTGAACAACTGATTACAACAAGTATGGTATGTTGGCTAAAGTAGTACAATTAGCAATAACAGTATCATCAAGCCTAGAAACTGATAAATTGTGGTAACTGCTAATTTGAAATCTCTAACCATAGGAGCAAGATCTATAGTTATGTAACAACCTCCCACGTAGACCAGTATTTTGTAGGCAGTGGGTTTCCTTTCGGTAGGGAGATTTTATCCTGTAGGAGAAGGGAATTTAAGAGTGATAAGGAACAAAACAGAGCAATAACTGAAGATAAATATAGTAGAAGCAAGGCTGAAGAGTGAGGGTGATCACTCAGACCTTGAGAAGTAGGAGAAGACAGGAGAGAAAGAATGAAGGAGAAAGCAAAAGAATTTTGAGGCAAAACAATGACTAGAGACAGTGTTCACTGACCTGTAAATATCAGAGAATACAGAAAGACCCATGAGGAAAGACAGAGGCAGGACACAGCAAACAAACCAAAAAATAAAAGTCAAAATCTATACAGCCCACCCAAAAGTTTTTATATGAAAAAAAAATTTTTTTAATTATGTTTAAAAAGTTCCACTGGCTCCCCTAGCTTGGTATCAGTTCCCTGGTCAGAGCTGTAATCTGTGCTGAACGACTCCTCCAAGCCTGCTGAATGCAGGGCTGCTCTTGGCCCCACCGCTGACTCCTCTTACAGGAGCTGGTGTAGGACCAGGGGCGTGTCCTTGTCCACAGCTAGCCAAAGCTGTCTGCCTGCTGGTCGAAGGGCAGGTGGTGGTGCCCCGTCCAGCACAGGCTGCTTGCATGCTTGCACTGCAGACCACAGGGCAAGTGTGAGGTGCCCTCATCCCATCACCAGCCAAGGCCTCTTGCCTGCTTGTGCGTCTGGTCCTGGTGCAGGCCAGGGCCACGTGCCTGCTGATGCACAGCCAGTCACGGAACAGGGGGCTCCCTCTGGTCTTTTGTAGTCAGGGCTAAGACTGGCTTGTGGTGTTTGCCAGAGTGGAGTCCGGGTCTGAGCTCCTGCTTCCCAGTCAAGTTGCCCCCAGTCTGCTGTCCGACTGCCAGCTGTCTACAGTGACTGAGCAGCCCTGCCCTCTTCCACTCCTGGACATTGGCAGTGAAGCAATACCAGGATCTGCTGCTGGAGTCCAAGCCCTGCTGGTCACACCCACCAGCTGCAACTCCTGCCATTGCTCTGGTCCACTCACCAACCGATGACTGTCAGGCAGGCCACTCAGGAAAGTGTCTTGTGTTCTCACTGCTGCGTCCCACTGCACGAGTCCCTCCTGGCCTGGGTCAGGTCTCAGTCTCATGAGGAGCAGAGTTGCTTTCACTGACTCCCCACCCAGCAGGTCAGCTACACAGCTGCTCCAGCCACACTGTGCGGTCTCGTGTCTGCAGGGGTGAGCTATTTCTCCTGTAGCAGTGAATCCTATTTTCTTCTCCCCTGTCAGTTTGCCTGTGGATCTTGTGTGGGTTGGAATCCTGTGATTTCTCTCCAGGCTGTTGTTTCCAGACTCTTAGCACTTGGTTCTGGAGAAGCTAAGTAGCTAACTCTGGGCACTCTGCCTTTTTTTTTTTTTTTTTTTGAGAGAGAGAGAGAGAGGGTCTCACTGTGTAGTCCAGGCTGGGTTTGAACTTGCGGTAATCCTCCTGCCTCAGCCTCCTCAGTGCTGGGATTACTACTGTAATATTTTGGAGCCTAGTTTTTCACTTAATTAATTGTGAACATTTTCATTTATCATTAAATATTTGTTTCTAGGACCATTTCAGTAGCTGTTTTACTGCATAACATCAAAGTTTAAGTAAAAATTTTATAAAGGCAAGATAGGAAATGTTTTAACTTGCCAGCTGTAATCTCTGTTACAATTCTACCAATGTAACATGAAAGAAATCACAGGTAACATGTAAATGAATGAAGATAGCTATACACCCAGTAAAACTTTATATACAATATAATTGGAGTTTCATATAATTCCCATGTGCTATGAACACTTACTTTTTTAAAAACCATTTTAAAAATGTAAAAACTATTCTTAGCTCATGGGTGGTACAAAATTGTGGGTGATGATCTGCCAACCCTTAAATTACATGGGTATCCCAGGATTTATCAATCTCATATTCTGGTAGATTTAAATTATTCCCATTTTTCTTATTATACATGATAAAGTATTGAACAACTTTATGGAAAAATATTTGGGCCATCAGTGATCATAAAAGCTTGAATCATTATCTTATTTAATTTAATTTAATTTTATTTTAGGTACTGGGGATCAAACTCATGACCTTGCACTTGCCAGGCTGGCGCTTATGCCACTGAGCTAAATCCCCAGCCCCTTTGAACCGTTATTGACAGATAGATTTTTTTTTTTTTTTTTTTTTTTGTACCGGAGATCAAACTCACGACCACGCACTTGCAAGGCACAGTTATGCCGCTGAGCTAAATTACTGGCCCCAACAGATAGGTTTCTATATGGGTACAGAGTAAGTTATTGGCTCAGAGGCTCTTGGTCTCCCTTCTGCCTTTCAGCACAGGGCATTACCTACTTTATCTGACTTAGGATTTGTGCCCTTTCCTGTGGTATGTTATGCATCAATTAAAAAACTCGGGCTGGGGATTTAGCTCAGTGGCTTAAGCGCCTGCCTGGCAAGCACAAGGTCATGAGTTCAATCCCCGGTACCATAAAAAAAAAATTAAAAAGCTCAAAATAAAAGTAGATGCACCTGACTATGACTGCATCTTCAGGGTAAGTCCGTCTAGCTATGTGGCCCTCATACACATACTCTCCCACCTAGAGAAACCCACTGACCAGCTCTTCAAAATCTACATAAACCCAAATGCATAATACCATGGGCTTTGGCTCCTAGTCCTGCATCTGTGTCCCCCGGGATCCTCCTCTCTGAGAGACTGGCAAAGGACTCTGTATTTGATCTCTTCCACATCCTGCCTTTCCTTAGCCCCAAAGTACTCTGAATGCACGGCCTCTCGCTTCTCAAATCCTGCCTTTTTAAATCCTAAAACTGCCCATGATTTCCCCCAAGCCATCTGAACTCTTAGCCCATGCTGTAGTTTTGGAGACTGAGTGTTCCCAAAGGCCCGAGTGTGGGAGGCTTGGTCCCAGCTTAGCACTGTTAGGAGTGGTGGGAAGTGTAAGAGATGGGGCCTAGTGAGGGGGCTTTAGGTTGCTGGGGGGCACCTTTCTGGGCATTTGTTGGACCCCATTCTTTTTAACTCATTCTTTCACTTCCTAGCCATGGATTCTACTCCATCACCTCCCACCATGATGAGCAGCCTCTCCACAGGCCCAAAGCAACAGGACCAGTTAAGGACTGCAACCTCCAAAACCCAGAGCCTAAATAAGTTTATTATCTCAGGAATTTGTCATAGTCATAGTGATGGAAAGCTCACCAAAACAGCCCACATTCCTGAAAAAGCTTCTTGCCTTGTGAATAAGGAAAGATTATTACATAATTCTCTTCTCATCTTCTCCAATAAATAAAAACAGCAACAACAAAATCAACCTACATTTGAATTCTATCTTGGTGACCAGCTAGCTCAACTAGTGGCCTTGGGTAAATTATTAAGAGGTAAAGGATTTTAAAAATACTTTTCAGATTTGTTTCAAAGAATAAGAGATAACACATGTAAACACTGGATGGATATTTTCACCTTGCTCAATAAATTCTAAGTTTGGTAAAAACCAAAAGCAAAACCAAAGAGCATATCTCTCCTAAACCCTGTATAGATCTTGGCTTTCTGTGCTGCCTCTGCATTGGTAAGGTAGGAAAATCATGTCAGAGCTGAAAGTCAGGAGAATAGAGGGCAGGAAGGAAATGTAGGCACCGTCTTGTCACCTTCCAAATGAAGCAGGACTCTGGGCACATCCACCTTGGGGACCCCGTACTGCTGCTTTTCTCAAGACATTGAATTTATCTCTACACAGCGAAGGCCACCCACTCTTACTAGTTCGGCGAAGTGAAAGTTCCAGACTCTATGAGGTATGCCAGGCTCTCACTATGCGAGGTGGTAAAGGAACAGTGATGCAGAAGACAATCAATGCCAACCCTGCCTCTTGCACTTAGGGGGAAAGAATTCTGATCATTAGGAAGTCCATTTTGTAACAGCATGTGATATGAACAGAATTCACATCCAAAGCAACTATGTTTTTGTCCCCCACTGTTCTTTCAGGTCATTCTTTGGCTTTTCTGGCCACTTTTGTGTGATAGAAGCCCCCCATTTAGCCACGAGGATATCCAATCTCATGTAATTATTAACTCCTCCAACTTCCCTCAACAGCAGACACCCACTCCCCCTTAGCTGAGCACAGCCCAGTTTTAGGTGGAAAACCCCAAGCAAGGTTCTTTCCTCTTCTTCCCTCTTCTGCTGGCTTGCTACTAATATTGACTTCTCTACCCTAAGGTCTGAAGTGGGTGGAAATGAGGAGGGGTAAGAAGAGACAGGGGAGTTCTTACTGATGGCACTATGTTTGTCAGCTTTGGCTTCTCTAGGTCAGGCAGATGTCAGAAGCTGACCCTTCCTTTCATGGTGCCTCTGCTGATGGTTACCCACTCCTCATAACTGAGCGACTCCCTCAGTCAAACATCCCCAGTACGCGTTTACCTCTCCAGTACGTGTGGCCTTCTCAGATGGGACTTACTGTGAGGACTTACCTGAGGTTTTTGTGTATATGGCTCAAACGTGGCCTGTGCAGATCCCTTCAACAGCCTTTTCCTCAACCATCTGGATCCACAGGACTCTTCCAGTGCATTCCCCACCTTCTCTCCACTCAGCAAGGGGCAGCTGGTCAGCCTGGCCCCTGCCCTCCAGATTTCTCAGATGGGAATCAGAGCCCAATCTACGTGCTTCCTTCTCAAAGCTGAAGCTTAAAGTGTTTCTTTTACAACAGAGAGCAGAGAGAGTAGAAGTCTCTCTTGATTTAAGGAAACTGGAAGATTATCCCTCACAGCAGTATCCTAAGGTGGAGGGGTGGAGGAGCATACTGCCCCGGGTGCGGGTGTAAGGAGGTGCACTGTAGAGAATTTAAAAAACATAATACAACCAGCTGAATGTTGGCCTGATTTTTATCAACACTCTCTGGCAATGCTGAACAATGTCTGTAATAAAACCTCCCCCAGGATACATTCACTCTCTCCGCTTGGTGGTGGGGTGAGGTCCTCAGAACACATCACAGTTCTCCTTAAAAGTCTCCTCCATCAATGTACACAGGCTGGTCTATTCCCACCATTGTGGGAATAGAGCATTTGGATTCTCTGTGGCAGATTTTAATATCACCTTTGAAGATAAACCCTCTGGTTGACCTCTGTCTGTGAGCTCTATCCCGGTGCATCACTCTAAACGTCCAGTTCAGTGGGCTGCCACCCTACATCAAGCGGGGAAACCTCCTGCTCCCAGCCTGAGGAGCATCATAGCTCTTGGGGACAAGATCCCTCAGAGGGTTCCGAGAGCCAAATCACCCAGCTCAAGATCTGACACGCGGTGGGTACCTGATGCATCCTCATTCCTTTAACACCCCCGGCCTCTGTGGATGTGGGGGATGATGGGGACACAGTGTCTTCTTGACCTCTGCTTGGGATGCATGTAAAGAGTCTCCCTGCCCGTCCACCTGCCTGCCCCACCATGAGACATCTGTTCCTTCTTCCCTACCTGTATAAACATCTCCTATCCTTCTTTTTATTATTTAGAAAATAAAATGCAGAACATCTGCACAGAACACTTGTAAACACGGACAAATACAAAGCAAAAAATTTAAAAATATACCTCGCAGAGAGAAACACTACTAACGTGCATACTGGGGCACATGTTTCCTGTGCATTTCTATGCATCTCTCTGTACAGATATAGATATAGGCTGGTTGATTACCAGTGCCACTCACTCAGAAGAATCTACTGTCATAGGCAACTGAATTAGTTAGAAATATTATAGGCAGTGAAATAGGGCTGGGTCCTCAAAGGAGCCAGTGAAGAAGTCCAGATACCTTGCATCTGTTGGGGAGACAGACACCTCCTGCTGTGGGCCAGGCCTAAAACAAAAGATCAAACAAACGCACCCATATCCTAAGGATTGGTATTCTAAATAGTTCTCTATCGCCCTGAGGAAGCCAGGAGTCACCATTCCAACCCCCTAGGGAAGAGTCACTACTCTGCAAGCATGCTTGCTTTCTACATGACTCACTTCTCCATTTGTCCCTGATTTAATAAATTTTACCTGAGCAATTAATCTTATTGGTTAACCATAGTTCTGCCCCACCTTATGCCTGTTTGCCTTGCAAGTTTCCAGTTTTCCCCACCTTGAACCCGTCTCACTCCACGATTTTACTCTATAAAAGTCCCTAGAAAAGACACAGTCTTTGGCAACTCGCTCGGGACCCCTTCTGTGCCTCGGACAGAAGATTTCTTTCTCTCAATAAAAATTTCTGCTCTTAACCTCTGTTGTTACTAAAATTCATTCTTCAATTTTAGAGAACACAAACTCTTACCAGACATATAGTAGGTCGGGAGTTTCATTCCCCCATGTCAGTACATGTATACACTTGAAGCATTCCCAGGGAGGAACTTGGTTCCTAATTATGTGTAACACCACACCATGACCAGAGAAGAAATACAAATCTGTGCCCAAAATTTGCAGCATGGTAATCACAGTGCTTTATCCTGTCTAAAGCATTCATGAAGAATTTATTTGAGTATGATTTCATAGAGCTAAAATTAGGGATCCAAGAAGTCATGAGCACCCATACAACTTTCTTGTTATCTAAATTTTAGATATGTGTAAGTTTTCTAAATGAGACACATAGGGAGACGGGGTTCTGACAACAGTAACAACCACATTTGTTAAAAGAGTAAGTGACTTATGAGATGATTCTCTTGCAGTGTAAGTCAGCTCAGCTGTCAGACACATCAGCTATGATAGAAGAATCCATGGAATCTGGAGAAAGTAGCTCGGAATCTTCTGACACCCAAACAGTCCAAGTCGTCACACCTTTTGGTGGTAAATGGCAGGACAGAGTTGAGGTGGAGTTAGCATCAGGGTGAATCGGAAAAGAAGTTTTTACTGAAGTCTAAGAGGAAATTCAGGGATGGCTAAATGGTAGCTGTTACAAAGTAGATACCATTGTTGGGAGGTGGATGTCATCTGTCTCAGATATTTTCTGACAATTTGTGGCTACCTTATAATTATCAGTTATAGTCTGATAATTTGTGGTTACCTTATAAGGTTTACTGGAAATATTTAGGGTATTACAAGGGCATCTCTTCAGGAAGGGTGCAAAAAGGCTTGCCTCACATGCAAAAAGAAGCCATGTAACTTGGCCTTTTACAATGATAAATGTCCATATCCCCATGCATCGCCCTAATGACATTTACTTTTGACCGCGGCATTATGGAGGTCATGAGAAAGAACTTTATGTGTCATTTGTATTCCTCTCTAAAATATCCTCAGGCCTCCTGGGGCTTCTTTGGGGTCATACCCACTGTTCAGTGGTACTTGGCTACAGGACAGAAGGTCTTTTAAAGATCATGAATGCAAAAGAAGCCCGATTAAAAATATCAGTGATGCTTCTTGGATTTCTATCCCCTAAGCACTTGAGAATCATCTCTGAACATATAAAGCCAAACACTTGGCCAGCTTTTCAGAATCTCCCATGACCACCAAGAGGCAGAGTAACATACTGAGATGTTTTGAAGCTAATAGTGGTAGTTTCGACCGGTGTCAGGATACTCCACATACAATCTAATGCAAAGGTAAGCTCAGCAGGAAGGGGACGACTGTATCAGCAGTGACTGCACGAGTGATCATGACAGCTGTGGAGCGAGCTCTTCTCTTCCAGAGAAAACAGTAGTAAGCTTTCATTTAGCATCTCCTTCCCCCTCCCCCTGGGCCCCAAAACCTTTTCTCAAAGTAACACTTCAACCTGGAGCTTGAGTTTACTAAAACACCAGTAAGTCATAAAAAGCAAACACACACCCCAAACACAGAGACAAGGTACACTTCCCAGGGACAGAAAGTCAGTCGAGAAAAGCAGAAATGAACAAACAGCACTACCAATCTGAAGGGCGGTGTCCACGGTCCGTCAGAGCTCCTCCTCCACTTGCTGGCCTCCTGGTCAACCTCATCCACGACTTCTCCAGGAGCTCAGTGAATCAGCAAACTCCACTCTCCCACTGTTCACTGGACACAACTGCACCAGAGGCACCAGGCGATCCTGCAGAGGTACCCGATCTTTATGTGGTGGAAGGAGTTGCAGAGTGGAGACCTCTTGTGCCGCTTTCCCTGACCCTTTTGTATCAAGCACCAAAGAAATTCATTTTCTCCAAGGCATCTGTAGTTTCTCCATAAACTGTAAAGGCTGCCTGCTGCCTCCATGATTCCTGAAATCCTAACGACTTCTAGTGAAACAATGGGTGGCAGGATCCTTGGGTTTCACTGTGGCAGTTGTTTCAGCATCGCACATTTCAATACTTGTTGACTTCATGTCATATGCCCACAGAGAATAGACGTAGAAGAGTTAGAAAATTCGACAAAGATCTGACCATAGACACATTAAGATTGTATAACAATGCATCAAATGTGCAGGAGTGGAGATGCAGAGGGTAAGGAGAGAATCCTCTTGGAAGTTGATGCACCAGTGCTGACCTGGTAAACTATCAGGTGGAGGACTGACGTGTCATGTTTGCCCATGTTCATGATATAAACACTGCCTGTGACTTTTAAAAGCTCTTGTGCCATCACTGAGTACAGACGTGGAAGATGTACACAGTCCGTTCTCACAAGTAGGTCTGAATCAGCTCTTGTACAACTACTGGATGTAGCACAAACTCTGTGCTGACTTATCACTCATTCTTTCTGTCTTATACTGAGTGCAGATTATGGGCCTCACATTGCGCAGGTGGCTGGAGATGAATAGGAAGGGAAAGGAGATTTGGAGCTTACAGCCTTCTGGGAAGATCGACATTAAATCATAAAAGCCCCCAAAATATAAATTGTAACTGTGATAAATAAAAGGAGGGAATTGTGTTAAAGGTATGCCTGATATACCAGTACTCAGGAAGGTTGAGGCAGGAGGACCACAAGTTTAAACATGGGCTGGGCAATTCAGCAACTATGCAAGACCCTTTCTCAAAATAATAAAGATGGGCTGGGGATACAGCTCAAGGAGAAGGGGCTGGGTTCAGTTCCCAATACTGGAAAAATAAAGTCATGTAACTGGAGGACAGACAACATCAGCTTTTTGGAAGGAAGGTGTGACCCCTGGGCTGAGCTCTGAGGAAAACTTAGGAGCTGTATCAGTGTAGAGGGGAATGGAAGTGATTGCATCAGAAGTCAGAGAAGATGCAAAGGTCCATCGGTAAGGGGAAAGTGTGGTCTGTCACAAAATATCTAGACTTGCTCATTTTTGTCTGTCTCTTCAGTATTTCTTTGCCTACAAAAGTTGGAAAAATCAGTCAGAAGCATTATAGTTACTACAAACATAGATTTTTATTGTAAGAGTACAAAGACAGAAATAGTCAAAACTATTTTTCAGCTTCTGAGATAAACTTTTAGGTAGAATCCTCACATCAAAAATAATTGTGAAAGTCAAAGTTTTCAATTTGCAAGAGTTGGGTCTTCTCAGGAGGAAAAATATGTCTGTTGAGGTCTTGAAGAGAAAGGACATAGAAGTTAAACCTCTACTGTGTAATGTAAAGAGGGTAGAAAAAGCCACCTGCACCCTCCCTGGGTGCCAGATGGGGCCACCAGGGTTGGAGGGGAGTTGGATTAGGTGTGATGACAAGCCAGTGCCCACAGACCATCATCGCAAGAGTGCCAAGAGTCTTCCTTTTGGAGGGGCCATGGAAGCAGTATCACCACCATTCTCTGGTGAGGAACTTTCATTGACAGTTACCTGCGGGGCACCCATGATGGAGCCAGAAAAGCAACACTCTTTGGACCCAAAAGCTACGCTGAGTGTCACTAGAACTGCCCCTTGCTCAACACCTATGTACTCACAAACTCTCAGAGTAGTGCTCCTGAAACCCAGAGGGACAGTAAGACAGAGAGAAGAAAGAGCCCTGAGCTGGGATGGAGCTGGAACCTGGGAAAGTTGCTCTAGGGCACAATTCGTGAGACAGAGAGGCGGACCCTGTGGCTGCAGTGGGCTGTGGTGCTAGTTAAGGATGGAAACTGCACCATAGAGACTACAGACTCTGCTAAGCAATGTGTCCCTAGACAAAAACAGCAGGCTATTGGAGGGTTCTGAGCAGGGGAGAGATATGCTTTGCTTTGTGAAAAGAATCTGGGTTTAGAGAACTTTCTGCTCAGGCCAGGATAGTGACATCCATGGTCCTCATACCTTCTGTTCCAGATGCCCTACCCATGATGTGCCATGAGTGGCACAGGCCCTTTGTCTCTTTGCACTCAGGCTGAGAAAATTTGAGAGGAAATGGGTCCTGTCAAAATAACAATCAGTGTCATATTTTGAAGGCAACTTATAGAAATAGGTCCCAAAGAAACAAAGACCTGTTGATATGATATGGTACATGGAACATCTGTATATGAAATATTATACAACATAAAATTTATTGACATGAAAAGATTTCCAAATGAAGAGACTGTGAAGAGAAAATAGCAGGTTCAGAAAAATGTAATATGTGTGCACGCACCTAAGTGTGTATGTGTGTGCATATGTGTAAAAATATCTGGAAGACTATTTCAGGCTGCTGCTGATGGCTTTCTCTTCAAGGGAAATTACTGGAAACGTCACCTTTACAGAAGGCATTTCCATACCATAATCAGTTACGTCATGAGCCATGACAAGCAATAAACAAGCCGTGTTAGAAGTTGGAGGAAAAGGCAGCCCTGACGAATGGCAGAGAGGCTACCACAGCAGGGAATGACAAGGAAAAGACCACCGGGTTTCCTGTCTCCTCAGACTCTCAACAAGTTCTTCCTCCTTTCTGGGTTTTAGCTGCTGTGTCTGCCAAAGTTTGGAGGCAACACAGTCTCTTCCCAGGAAGAGCTTAGACTTCTGTGCAAATCCTGATTCTCCATTTAGTGGGTAAATGATTTTGGGTCAGTGACTCACTCTTGGACCCCTAGCTTTCCATATGTGGAAGGGAACTACCACACTCACTTAAGGTGGCCATGAAGACCAACAAAGCCTTGCCCGCCGAGAGTAGGATGTGTGCTGTCACACACTTGATTTCATGGTCCCTGGTGACCTTTGGAGTTTCTCCGCCTCTAGGGTTAGTAACTTCAAACCCCTGAGTGGTCCAGCCGTAAAGTGGAGCCTCCATTAAGCCACTGTCCTGTTGCAGGAATACATTCATTTGTCAAAATGTGCTCCGGCTACACAAAATGTTTGTGCTATTATGCATCCAGGTTCACACAAAACAAAAATTAATCCCTTCGTTCTTCCCATGAGACAACGTGCAGTCTAATGCGGGACCTGCTAGGGGAGGAAGAGTTCTTATTTCATCAGCTAAAAATTTAAAAAATGTTTCTTTTCAGCCCTTTTCACAGAAATCATACTTTATCAAAAAAAGAAATATTAATTATCAAACACTAAAAATATCTTTTGAACTCAGAATTTAGCAAACTGATTGAAATACATTTCAAAGAATTCTTACATTTTACAAATGTTAATCAAGCCTCATTACTCATTTAGTCACTCATCTATTCAACAAGTAATTGAATTTGGGGTGCCTAAGTATTAAAGATCATTATTTTTTTTAAATGTACAGGGATTTACAAATCTAGAGAGGTGGGGAGATGGGGAAAATAGACATAAATAATGCAGGAAAGGAAAACTAAGAATCAGGAGAAGGTAGTTTTAATTGTAAACAAAGGTGTCCCAGCTAAAGCCTCACTGAGAACAGTCTGGAAATGTCAAGTAAGCCATGCGAGAAAAGCAAGTGCAAAGGCTCTGAGGTGAATCAGCCCGACAGTGTAAAGACATGTTTGTCTTGGTTACTTTTATCTCACTGCTGAGACAAAATACCCAATGCCTAAAATTAACTAAGAAAATGTTTAAGTAGCTCAGTCTGTGGAGGTTTCGGTCCATACTCAGCTGGCTCCAAGGCAGGGTGGCATGGCAGAGGACAACAGGTCATGCTGGTAGAAGACAGCAAAAGCAATGAGAGCAAAAAGGAGGAGCATAGGACACAAGACTCTGTCCCTTACATTGTATGTGGGCTACCTACCTACCCACCCTAGGTGCAGCACTCACACCCATAACCCTGGCATTAGACAATAAATCAATCACAAACTCTAGATTCAGCCACCTCCAGAAAACAACCCCCACCATGACCCCATGAGGCTGTGAAGGGACATCAGGACACAAACCATAGCAATGCCCAAGCTGCAGGCCAGTGCAGCTGGAGCAGAAAGGACAAGAGGACACCTGGGGCAGTGAGCCCAAGACAGCACAATCTGGCCTATTCAAAGGACAGCAGGAGGCTGGGATGTTGGAGCAAAGCGGTGAGGGGAAACAAGAGATGAGGCCTGAGAGTAACAGGAACACCCTGTGCAGAGGTCCTGTAGGACTTGGTTTTTGCCCTGAGTGAGGCAGGAGCTTTGAAGACTTTTGAATGACATGACCAGAGGTCAATTTTAACTCAGTGGTCCTGACATCCATGCTAGGAAGCAAGGGTGGAACCAGGGGCCCAGGTAAGAGACTCCTGAAAGAACAGAGATAAAGTGGAACTTGGATCGACGCAGGAGCTGCAGATGGCCAGACACGTGCAGATTCTGGGTATGTTTCTCAGGTCAAAGCAACAGCTTTATAAAGGGATCAGATGGAGGACATGAGAGAAGACAAAGGAACAAGGGTGTTTCTAAGCTTTGGCTTGGAGCAAGAATGTGCTGAGATGAGAACAAGCAGGTGTTCAAGGAAAGATCGAGAGTTTACCTGAGACATTTTGTATTTGAGATGATTAACAGATGTCTCAGTGGAAATTGTCTAGAAGGAAGCTGAGCCCATGAGAGAGAGAGGTTGAAGTGAGAGAGATGTAAGAGTTGTTGGCACATGAATGGCACTGAAATCTCCACTGGGTGAAATCGTCAAAAAAAAGAAGAAGCTGGTTGTGGTACGCACACCTGTAATCCCAGCCCTTGAGAGGCTGAGGCAGGAGAATCACAGTGAGTTCAAGGCCAGCCCAAGCTACATAGTGAGTTCTAAGCCAGGCTGAACTATATAACAAAACCCTGTCCTGAAGGAAAGAAACAGCTCCAAAGGCTGAGTCTTTTGCAGTTTTAAGTACCTTAAACATCCCCAAAATATCACAATGTTTAATGTGAGATTTTTAATGTTATATTAAAACCACAGGCAAAAATACTAATGTCATTGACTTAAATTTATGTCTTAATTATCTATATTCCTCTTGAAATGTTTTTATTATCATTGACACATAGTAATTGTGCATATTTATGAGGTATGATACAGTTATGTCCTGGATAGTGACCAGATCAGGGTAACTGACCTATCACCTCAGACATTGATCAGACAACTATCTATTCATATCCTTTTATTTACAGTTATTCTCATTTTTCATTTTTTCTGAGCTTGTATCCTACTGGAAAGCAATATGTACCTACTCTGTCCAATAGAGCCGCCAATAGCCACATATGGTCATCTAAATTTAAATTAACTAGATTTGATTTAAAATCCAGTCCCACCAGCCATGCCTCAAGTGCTCAATAGTTGCACGTGGCAGGTGGCTGCCAGATGGCCAGCACAGATATAGAACATTCCCACTGCTGATGGTTCTTGTGGACAGAACCGGTCTATACCTTCACTGGGATATAGTCATCTTACTCAGCTCAGGAGAAACCAGAGCCATCTCAGACAACCCATGAGACCAAGGTATCAGCAATGGCTCTTTTGAGACATGGAGTCTGCAGCAAAGCCCAAGGAGATTCAAATTTGAGGTCTCACTCACTGGCCTCAGCTACTTTTAAAATGATCATTTCACTCATTACATCAGTAGGTCTTATTTCCTGTAAAAAAATCTAGATTTTTGACATTGAATGTCTTTTCCAGATCTGATGCATTCTTTAAGTTTCACAAACATAGAATGACCTGATTAACTGACTGCCCTTGAGATCTGCCAACTAACTGTCAGTAATATTGAAATTTTAAGTGAGCCTGGACATTGTCATTAGCAAGAACAGCTAGATGGGACATAGTGCTGTGCTGTTATTTCTCCTCTTCGGCTAATTTCCCATCTTAGAATTCACCTTGGTCCTGCAGCAAATGGTCGTTGTTGCAGAATTACTAATCCCTCCCTACCAAGCTATTTTGATTGATCGGTGGTTTCAAGTATTCATACTTGGTACCACTCTTACTTTTTCCAGAATTCTTGGCTCATTTGCATATGTTTGTATTTGTTCTTTCTCTTTTTAAAAGCTTCAGTTTATTCTTGATTGACATAGTAATTGTCCATACTTATAGGGTACAATCTGCTGCTTTGTTACATGTATGCAATGTATGACGATTAAATCAGGCTAATTAGCATGTCCATCGCCTTAAACATTTACCATTTTTTTCTTTGTCGTAAGAAGAAACTCTTCTGGCTATTGTGAAACAGACAATAAACTATTGAAGAAGTTAAGTGAGAGTGGGGATTTGTGTTAAGATTTCTTGCTTATACTTGTTAAGCATTAAATATATTTGTTTTATCATCTGTATTTTAAAATACTTCAATATTTAAAAATACTGAGTCTGTGATTCTAAATACTGAGATTCTCCTGCTCTTTAATGAAAAGTAGTCATAGCCTATCATATCCATCTCTTCTTTTGTACTACAACTACCTCTGGCATATTTTCTAATAACTTCTACCTTCTGAGTATCGATATGGATTTCCATATCTTATTCAAATGCAATCATAATAATTACGAGCACAATGACTTGAGCACTCTTTATGCTCAAATTGTTAACAGGTTGTAGAATGGGATTTTCTTTAAGTCCCTTCACCCTAAATATATATGAAATTATTCTTGATTCTGGAAAACAAGCATTTCTAGAATCTCTCTGGTTTTTCTTAGTTCCTTAAGTGGAAAGTAAAACTGAGGAACAAACCCTGGTTGTCAGGTCAAGATTTTTTGATGACTAACAATGTTTCCAGTCCTGTTGGGGCACATTTATTAACAGGGCCTGAAAAGATATTCCTTCTTAAGGTAATGAGTTCACACGCTTATTTTTTTCAAGTGAGCATTCATTTGCTGTACTCCACTTTCCTAATAATACGGTGTTTCATTACCACTTTAACAAATGACTTTAGTGATAATGAACAGAGAAAATTTCAATAGTCTCTCAAAAGGTCATTTTTCCCCATAAAGGCCAATTTGATGTAATTTTTAGAATAAAATACAATTGTTTCTGCTTTTCATTGCAGCAGGCTAGATTATTCAGATCAGGTAATGAGTAAATTATTTCTAAAAAAAAAAAAAAAGAAATGCTTTAAAATATAGAAGAGCTACCAAGAAAAGTAAGAAATTATCAGAACAAAATTGAAGAAAAGGCAATATCCTGGGGCAGGAAGTAAAGTACTACAATTATTGTTGCCCAAGGGAATTTTCACACCCTGGCAACTTGAACTTTGCTTTGACACTTTGAGGGCGAGAACTCTGAAATCAAAGCACAAGTTAAATGGGGTGGCTGACAGGTGACCTTTCACATGCCTGGCAGGACTCTTGCAGGCTGCTTCTTCAAGGTAAAGCGAATCGAAACAAGCTATGCTTATGTAATGGAAGCCCTAATTCACATCACTTCAGTGGTCCAATACAATTTTTAAAAAAAACACACAAACTAAAATAGTCCCAGACTAAGAATGCCCCTAGAATCTAAAAAGAAACAAAAATCTCTTTGGAGACAGATAACCTAAACCAGAGGTCAGCAAAGTATGGCCCGCAGGCCAAATCCAGCCCACATCCTGCTTTTGTAAAACCCACAAGCTAAAAATAATTTTAATATGTGTAAAGTGTTGTTATAAGAAGAAAAACAAGGAAGAGCAGGAGGAGAAAAAGGCAGAGGAGGAGAAACAATAAACTGAATGTGTTCACCAGCGGAATCATAATACACATGATTAACAAGTAGGCTTACAAGTATCCACCTGAAAAGTCAGGGGTGGAAGAGTACAAAAGAGGTCATCTGCCCTGGGGAGCCAGAGGGTCCCCCAGAGGAGCCCATTGCAGAGTCCCTCACAAGTCCACTTCAGGAGGCCAAAGGGTCTACACTGGAAAGCTGAAGTCTGTGCTAGAAGCCTGGAAATGGATGTCCAAGGGTGATGGTGAGGATTTCTGCTTCTCTGAAGAAGTTAGAACAAGACTTCCTTCTTTCCCTTTTTTTCCAACCAGGATACAAGCCTATTGGCTGGCGCCGCCTACACCCAGAATGGGGCTTCCCTCTTAAGGAAGTTCACCATCCAGACGCATCCAGAACAGACCTGAGGATCAATGGAACAGATTATAAGATGAGACACAATTTCAAACACACTCAGCCTACCTTATCTTTGACAAAGGGCTCAAACACCCTCACTGGAAAAAAAGATAGCCTCCTTAATAAATGGTGCCTGAAAAACAGGCTTTCTGCATGCCAAAGACCAAAACTAGACCTGTATCTCTCACTGTACACTAAACTAAAATTGAAAAGGATCAAATATCTAAATATTAAAACAAAAACACTCCAATCTACTGGAAGATAGAATAGGTAGAACTCTTGTAAACATAGGCGTAGGCAAAGACTTAAAGAACAAAACCCCAATAGCACAGAAAACATCACAAAGTATCAGCAACTGATATCTCATCTAATTGAACAGCTTTTGCAAAGCAAAAGAAACCATCAACAGAATGAAGAGACAACTCACAGAGTGGGAAAAAAATTTGCCATCTGTTCCTCAAAGAACTAATATCTAGGACATATGAAGAACTCAAAAAAGACCTCCCAAATTAAAAAATCCCAATCCAAAAATGAATATCTAAAATGAATAGACACTTCTCAGACGATGAAGTAGAAATTGCAAATATGTATATGAAAAAAACGTTCAACATCACTGGTCATTCAAGAGATGAAAATTAAAACAACACTGAGATTCCATCTCACCCCAGAAAGAATGGTAGTTATCAAGAAATCAACCTATAACAAATGCTGGCAGGAATGTGAGGAAAAAGGAAACCCTCTTCACTGTTGGTGTGAGTATAGACTGATGCAAGCACTGTAGAAATTCCTCAAGAAACTAAAACTAGACTTTCCTTTCACCCAGATATTCCTTTTCTTGGTATCTTCTTGAAGAATTAAAAGCATCACGCCACAGCAATGTACGCATGCTCGTGTTTATAGTGACATAGGTTGTAACAGCTAAATCTTAGAAACAGCCCAAATGCCCAACAACAGATGAGTGGGTACAGAACTTGCAGCCTTTTTATATAATGAAGCGCTACTCTGCCATAACGAAGAATAAACTTGAGACATTTCTAGGTATATGGAGGTACCTCGGGACCACAGGCTTAAGTGAAATAAATTGAGACACGCATGTTCAAATGGTGCATGGTTTCCATGGTATGAGAACCTGCAAGTGTAACAACCAAAATGTGTAACAGGTATTGTTAAATAGGAAGAAAATGTTCAAATGCAAATGGGAGCTAGGAATGGTGGAGGGGAAAGGAAGGAAGGAAAAAATAGAAACATAGACTTTGCAATAAGGAGGGGAAGTGGGGTGAAGGCAGGGAGGGAGATGGGAAGAAAAGAAGAATCATGTACAGGTACAAATTCAGTATGATGAATGTTATCATTATGTATATCTAAAATATACCAATAAAATTAATAAATGTTAAAAAATAAAATAAACAGGCTATCTCTCCTCTGGCACATATTTTCTGCCCCTTTTGTTAAAGATCAGAATGCTGACTGTATCTGGGGTTTCCGTATTCTCTATTCTGCTCAACTTATCCACATGTCTGTTTTTTGTGCTGGCACCATGGTTTTGTTTGTTTGTTGTTTGTCTGTTTGTTTGTTTAATCATTGTAGTTCTGTAATATAACTTGAAACCCCAGATTGTGCTGCATCCTGCTTTGCTCTCGTTGCTCTTCTTGATTCTTAGCCCCTCTGGTTCCCACACATCCTTCTCATGAAGATATGATTCAGGAAGACAAAAAGTAAACCAAGAAAGAAGAAACATCAATTTCTGGAAAGAGGGCTGTAACCCATGAATATAGCAAAAAGAAATCTCCATTCTAGATCAAAGTAGGGAGGTAGAGGTTCTAGAAGGGAATTCTCCAAGAAAATATTTTCCTCAGTAAAATATCTGATCTTGCTAATGGCTTACAGATGGAATAAAAGAAAACATTTAAATCCAGGTGAAAAAAGGAAAATACCATTCAGCTATGCAGGAACAAGACCCTTACCATACTAATATAAACAACCTTAATACAGTGAAGTCTGTTGATGTTTTAATTCCTAGAATCAACCAAAACCTAAAACACGGATGCTGCTACATAATTTAACATAAATACCACTGAGTTTGTGCTATGGTGTGTGTCTAGATGTCCCCTCAAAGCCTTTTGTGGTCATAGGGCTTTCTCAGAGGTGGCTGAGTCTGTAGTGTGTGATTCTGGGCTCAAGTTAGTGTGGTTAGTGAATCAGTCCACTGATTGCTTTGGCAGAGTTCTAGCTAGGATTAAGGATATGAGTGCTAAACTTGCCCCAGGGCGGGTAGCCTGTATACAATATAATGCACACAGTTTTGTCTCCCTTTCCTAGTTGCTTTTGCTGCCTTCCACTACCATGAACAGTTGCCTCCTTGCCATGTGCCACCCTGCCTTGGAGCCAGCCGACTAAGGACTGAAACCTCTACAAACTATGAGTTAAATATATCTTTTCCTTTTTAATTTTCAATGAGTTAAATCTCCAGTACTGGAAAAAGAAAAAATATTTCATGTATTTGCTAAAACAAGAACTAAAATCATGGTCTTCCATGGTCTATTCCCTTTCTGCCTTATTTTTTTTTAATTTTTTTTTATTTAAAGAGAAGAAGAAAGAAAAAAAAAACAAACAAAACAGAAAGAGGGTAGCAACAATACAGAATTCCAAAGGGGAAAGAAAAAAAAAAAGAACAACAACCACAACAAAAACAAAAACAAAAATACTAAGAAATTGCCACTTGATAAGTTACATACTGTCATCATTGGAAATAGTTGTTCAAGTTACAAAGTTAAAACATACAAAGTACACATTCAAACAATGAGACTGTTAATGGTTCTGCTCAACATTCTAACAAAAACGGTAATATGGACATCTATCTTACACACTTAAACACACATGCAGTTATATCCTTTAGAGCACTTTCTTGTCCTCTCTTTTTTACAGTAGCAATTACACATTTTGGGTTTTATTACTCCTACAGTTCTTATTAGTTTTTACACTAGAGAAACAATGTGATATTTATAAATATGATTCTTATTTATTTCACTAATGAGGATAGTCTCAAGTTGTCTCCATTTCCCTACCTTTCTGCCTTCTTAACCCCATTTCACAGTCTCCTCATGTTACTTCCTCCTAACCCCACTGACTTCCTTCTGCCCCTCAAGCCACACTGCTAAGAGTGTAGCTCAGTGGTACAGCACTTCCCTAGTACGTGCAGGGTCCTGGGTTCTATCCCCACAATGAATGAATGAATGAAGTTCACACCACTTCCCTGCTCAAGATGTTTGTGCAGGCTGTTTCTTTGCCTGGAGTGCCCCATTCTCTTTCTTGTCATGAACATCAATTCCCACAGAAGCCTTCCCATAATTCCCAGACCAATCAGATTCTCCTGGTAAACACTCAGAGCCCACTGCATCTTCTTGTTCACTGATCTGGTCAGGTACCTGTCTGTGTGTTTATCAGTCATCTTTGCACACTAATGCTACGTAACAATTATTACCAAACCTAAATGACATAACACAATAAATATCTCTTCTCAGAGTCTCTGGGACCCCTGGGTAGTCCTGCTGATATGAGCAGGGCTTGGTGGGACTCATGTGTATGTAAGTCAGCAGCAGATTGGCTAGGTAGAGTCGTGGATATTGGCTGGACTCTTTCTTTCAAGCCTGGAGCTTTGACCAGGACAATCTCCCTTACTCCAGCAGGACACAGCCCAGAACTGCTCTCAGGATCCGAAGGCCACTGGAGATCTGGGTTCAGAATCAGTCACCATCACTTTTACCACATACTGTTGACCAAAGAAAGTACAAGGCTGATCCACTTTCAAGGAGTGGAAATCCTACTTCACCAGTTCTCAGAATAGTTGCAAAGTCACATTACAGATACAGAGGGCACAGATACAGAAGAGGGTAAGAACTTGGTCGATGCCACAATGGACCTGCCACATGTTGATGCATTTGATTAGCTCTGTCTCCTCCAGAACACTGTAAAACAGTATGGGCAGGAATCATGCTTTGTTTGTTCACTGTCTTACCTTCAATAACACAAGTGTCTGGCATAAGATAGCTTCCCAGTAACTATTTTAAATCTGTGTCTGATCATTGTAATATCTGAGAATCTCTATTGCTATTATCTGTTCCTTCTGATGGATATTTACATATTAACCTGTTTGTTCATATTCCCAGTGTGTTAGTCATCTTTCTGTTACTGTGACAAACTACCTGAGATAAACATCTTATAAAAAGGAAAAGTTTATACTGGATGACAATTTCAGAAGTTTCAGTTCATGGTTGGTTAGTTTCATTGTTTTGGGACCTGAGGTGAGGCAGAAGATCATGGCAGGGAACACTTGGTGAAGAAAATCTGTCCAGCTCATGGTTGGAGGAGGAGCCAGGGTCACAATGTCCCTTTCAAGGATACACTGACTGTAACCTAACTCCCTCCCACAAGGCTCCAGCTCCTCAAGATTCCATGGCCTCCCAAAGAGCACCACAGGCTGGTGCCCCAGACTTCAATGCAAAATCCAAACTGTAGCACCTCATTACCTTAATTTGATGTCAGATGTTATAATAGAGAAACTCTTGCTAGGCATAACATGAAGCCTTGGATGATATATTCTAGGGAAAATGTATGCTTGCTTTTATCAAGTGTTCCAGTTGGGAAAGGGGGCAAACCTGCTATGCAGGGCCATGTTAATCCAGTGGACTGAAATTTTCTGGGTCACCAAGATGAGCTGCACTGTAGATAAGAGCAGACTGACGTCTCTAATACAATAGAACTTTTTTTAATACACTTAGATTTTCTTGTAACTACTGAAAGAGTTGATCCTCTCATTCTCTTCGATAAATATTTGTTTAATGAGGCACTAGCTAAAGCTAGTGGTCTCCATTTTGGGTCTTTTTTGCAATATTTAATATTACTGGAGGAATGAAAACGTTGCACTTTTTAAGGATGCCTGCAGCTGTTTCTGCATTCTAGGGGTGGCAGCAAAATTCATCTTCGGGAGAAGACTGTTCTTTTGTTTGGGAAAACGCTTTAATGAGCCTTTTGAGTATGCAAAGGTGCAGCTGAGCTATGAAGGGGAAGGTGGACATGAAGAGAGAACAGCTCTGCTAGAAAATGTGAGAAGGTTGCCTTCCTGGACCAGAGATTGTAATTATGCAAACTAATTTTGGCTTTCTCGGGTGTGCACAACTGGAAATTTGTGACTTGAGGAAAGAGGAACTTGGTTTAGCAGCTCTGCAATAGGAAGGCGCTCCAGGCCCAGGTGAAAGGCATGGAGGCTCCGGTACTGAGATTTCTCTGTGACATTCAAACCACCGTCAGTGTCAGCAGGACTGGGGGCAATGACGAGCTGTCAACCCTAGCTCAGCCGTGTCAGGGGAAGGTAACCTTTTCATGCCGTGCCTTCCTCTGGGGCCAGCAGGGGACACAGCAGCATCTCAGTGGAAGGAGACGGTCCCCACAGTCCAGCTTTTCGGAGCTGACAGCCACAAACAGCATCCAAGCTACAAGAGTCGGACACTGATCACTCCTGTGTTGCCCCTGTATTCAGTTGCTCCCATGTTCCCAAGTGCTTTAACACAAAAATAGTTCTTAAACTTTTGCCCTCCTCTCCACCCAACCTTCAGTCCCCAGGTCTGGCCTGAACAATTGCAGTGCCCTTAACCAAACTGCACGTTCCTCTGTTTCCCCTTCATTGTCCAGCTGCCAACATGATTTTTTGTAGTTGTTGTTTCAAAACACAGATCTGCTTACAGGTTCTCCTCTTCGGAATTCTCCTAACCTTAGGAAGTCAAGGCTCAGCTTAGGCAGACACAGACAAATCTCCTTACCATCCAGCGCTAGCAAGCAGGTCAGATCTTAACCCAGCACAGCCTCCTTCCCCACCGCGACATGGGTTCCTGATGCAGAGTCGTAGAACATGGTGGTAACACCTAACCCCAGAGCCAGCCTGCCAGAGTTTCAACCCAGCCCTGCCCTCAACCAACAAGCACTCCTGATCATGGGCACGTGTTACAATATTATTGGCACTTAAGAGTGTTTTAAGAATTCAGTGAGCCTATATATCTGTAATCTAAGAACAGCGCCCGACAGTGCTGCATACATGTTTGTTGGGATTATCATCACTACTGCCATTCCCTACACGTCTCAGGTTACGGCCGCTCTATTCTTTTCTCTCTCAGGTACCCTCACCCTGAGGACCTTCCCATCTTGGGTTCCTGAAAAATTCCTATTGGTCTCTCAAGATTTCCATCGCCCCTTCCACGAAGTTATTTCTGATCGGTCACTTCTCCTACACTATCACAATCCTCTGCTCATAGGTGTGTCTGCCATCCAGCTACACGCTACCAACAGGACACTGACTTCTTGTTTATGTTTCCCCATTTCCCGGCACATAGTAGACATGCAATTAATATCTCTGGGATGCATGCCTGTCTCCCACTCTAGGTGATAGGCTCCCCCTAATGGGACTTGTCTCAATCCCCTTGGTGAGCCTCAGTATGTCACATTTCACCCTCTACCCACTGCAACAGGCTTCATCCAGCCCTGTGGGAGCCTTGGGTCTTCAGCCAGTCTCTAAATAACCTGATCTTAGACACTGATTCTCGTCTGGTGAAAGTCAGAATACGTCAGTGTTTGACCTGTCGCCCAGTCTTGCTGTGTGCCGGCCCTGATACTGCTTTGTCAATAGATCATGGCCCAGGGCAGGTAATTAAGAGAAGGTTTTGAGGACTGACACAAAGAGAAGCTGGGCAATTTTTCTTCTGACCCCAGTTCCCGCGCAACCCTTGTATGGTCCTGATCATTTGATGGGGGCGCAGGCACAGAGCCAGATGGTCTTCAGCTGCAGAACATTTCATTGCAGAGGAAAACAGCCACTCAAATAAATGGTAAAACAGTATGCCGACTTCATGACCTCTTTCATTATGCATCAGAGTTAAAATGCTGTGTGTGATCTAAAAGGGTTTCCATTCCGAACACAGACTCCTGTTCCTGCTGGAGCTGGGGGAAGAGATGAGTAGAGCAGACATTTTTAAAATATTCATGTCTTTGTCCTATCGCATAAGTGCTAAATCAACCTCCACGAGCGAGCTCCTGCAACGTACAATATCCCACCCGCTCCTCGGAAAAGTGGCCTTTATAAACCAAATCGCAGTATCCAGAGCAGGACCCGGAATACCAGTGTACCTGTGTCTGGTGGGGACTGTTCTTTCCAGTTGTTGGCCTGGCTTCAAAGAGTTTCTGAAAGAAGAACATGGCTCAAGTAGAAGCCCCATCAACCTGAGGCTGTCTCAGGGTCCCTCCCCGCAGCGGCAAGGCCCAGGGTCTCAGGAGCTCAGGCGGCAGCTCTTCACCTTCCTTCCTCTGGGACCACAGGCACCTGAGGCCCCTCCGGCCCCTCGTTCTGGAGTGTTTTCCACCTGCAGATCCAAAGGACCCCAGGAAGGGAAATGGAGGGCAGAAGAGGAGGGCAGGGGGAGAGGGCCATCATTTTCCTCTCATTTTCTTTTAAATTTCGTGAATTTGTGCCTTGTGGATAGATTGATCCATAGGTCTCATATCTAAAGAATAAATAAAGTTATACAAAAGAATACTCCTTTGAGAGCAGTTCGGGGAGGAGGACACTCCGGCCTGGAACCCTGTCCCAGTGTTTGCCAAGCCTGGGGGAGGAGATACCCACCCTTCAAGGCAGCATCAGATCAGTGCTAGGGCCACTGCAGGGCTCCCTGAGACCAGTACAGCCGTGAAGGGTTCTGCCCAGCACCAGGAAACCAGAGGAAGTCCTTGTGATAAATTGAAACTAATAAAAAGTAACGCTCCACTGGAAGCAAGCTGTACAAGACAGGGACTGGCCTGTCTTGGTTACTGTCTGTATCTGGGGATCTGCAAGACACCTGGTGCAGGTAGGTGCTCGGGAAGTCGTTTTTCAGTGGGTGGTGTCACTGTCAGGATTAAACAAGAAAGTTCATGCCCAGTGCTTAGCAGAACACCTGGCTCTGACTGAACAGGAAATAAATGTTGCCTTTTATCAAAACAATGATTTGACTGGGGTAGAATGTATACCAATACTTTTTTGCTTTCTTTTGTTATTTTTTAACATGTTACTGAAGTATAATGTACATGCATAAAAGCACAAAGTGATTTCAGTACCTTGGCCCCGCCCTCACCCCACGTCTTTGTCTAAGGACACGTCAACCACATCCTTCTTCTGCAGCACGACGATGACGCTTACAGCTGTCCTCCCTCCAGCAAAGCAGTCCAGTTAAATAGTGACCAAGTAGCTTTCCTTCTCCAGCTTAGAAACCGGTGTGAAAAAATCTTTATCCTATGCAAAATCTCCTGCAGAGGTGGGTAATGGATGAGTGGCAGGGTAGACACTTCAATGTCAAGCACCCAGGGCCTTCTGCGGTTTCTGAATGCTGCCTGCAAACAGGGCCACAGAGGTTAATGGCTTTCTCATTTCCTCTCTTAAATAGAGAGCCTGCCTTTATTAGACCAGCACAAGAGCTATTAGACGATGAAATACAGAAGACCGGTGAATTGAGGTGTGGCCTTTCTCTTACTCATTTGTTCCTCCGTTACACTCTTGCCGAGTGTTACCTCTGAATTACACAGAATCATAGCTGAGTTATAGTCCTTGCCGCCTATAGTTAGCTCTCTAGTAAGCTAAGCAGATACTGGGTGACAAGTTACAGGTAGAGTGAGTATCTGGAAAGGGAAGACTGAGGCCCTGGTAAGGTAAAAGTAGGGGTAACTTGGTGGAGGGGGCCAGGCAGGACGTCTGAGAGTGTCAGAGTAGTCCAAGGGGAGACTGAAGTGTGGGGGACCCGCAAAGGCTGCTCTCAGGGCCCTGCAGCACCGCCCTGTCAGGCCAGCTTTGGTCCTGGAGGGATTTTCCCCAACTCTGCATGGCAGAACCTTCCCCTGTGCTGTTTCCCTTCCTATTCCGGGGCAGCTCCTCCAGCCTTTGGGTTCTGATGTGCAATAAGGCAGTTCAGGTATTTCAAGAAAGTGCCT
>PVJX010007340.1:54122-71748 GCA_004027295.1 Dolichotis patagonum | reverse complement strand
GGAAGGGAGGGGAAGGGAAGGGAAGGGAAAGGAAGGGAAGGGAAGGGAAGGGAAGGGAAAGAGGACATGGCCCTAGCCACCCACTGTGCCATTCCTGGGCTTTGATTAAAGAGGAAAATATTAGCTCTGACAGTCTCGATTTGCAAGATCCAAATGCATTCTGACTTTTTAGAGGAGCGAAGGGCTCCGGTTTCAGGGGAATGATCCTGCTTAGCATTTCTGACTCCAAACTTCAGGGCTCTCGGCTGCTCTGCGGACCGGCGCGCAGAGAGAGGACTTAGCAAAGTGACACTGCGAGGGCTGCGAGTTGCACAATACCATGACGTCAGCGTTCGGATGGGAGCTGGGCTGTTGAGCAACGCCGCTTGGAAGAGAGAGGTCCCCCGCAGAAACCTGTCCAACGGTTCTAAGAATTTTGTATCTTTACAAGTCTTTAATATATTTCTTTATGTATATCTTTACAAGTCTTTAATATATTTCTTTAAGTATTGGTGCTTAAGCTTTCCAAACCCCTGTGCTTTTCCAGCAATCTTCCCTGCTTCTGAGGTCAGGCAGTGAAATTCCAGTTGACAAGTTGCATTTATTTAAAAATATCCCACAGTGAAAAGAGGACAGGGCATTGCAGAGGGGGCAGAAATTTCCAAGAAAGGTCCCCACTGGTTTCGTCAGCTCTTTCCCCCCAGTCCGCCTCACCTACAGCCCCTTCTTTGATGCCCAGACTGGGGTGGCTGACCCCGAAAGCCTCCAGAGAAAAAGTGAGCTGACTCCCGACAAGATGCCCCATCCCCTCCTCCCAGTGGGGAAGAGACACACGTCCCGTCGCATTCCACCGCGCCTTGCACGGGACAGAAGCGCCCTGCAGCTCAGCCCTCGGTCTCTTGTCCCAGGATGAACCTAGCAGACAGCTCGGGAGGGAAGCTGCTACTTTGCTCCTTGGCCCTGGGAGGAGATGAGTCACGGAGAGGACAAGGAATTGGCTAACTGGACTTAAAGCGCTGGGCTCCCTCCAGGTGTTACCGCATGCAGAACGCAGGAGCGATGGCAACGGTTCCACATCTAACATGGTCACAGCAGCAGGCGATGGCCATGGGCACTTGTCCCCTGATAGTTTCCTTATACCTTTGGTCACAGTGCTCACCACTCATCTGTGCAGATCAGGGGAAGTACGAGCAGGTGCACTTCAAAGACAAAGCCGAGTCCTAAACTCGAATAAGAAGGTCTCCACATAGGGGAAATCAGAGGAAAACACCTCTGGAGGGAAAAGGTATCAAGTCGGACTCTGAGCGTGTAATGATGTTTTGCCAGGAGTTCTCCCCTCATTTCTGCTTGACCGCAGACTTTCGGCTAGCATTAATTGTCTAACCAAAAGGGAACAAACCTATTTATAATTGACATACATGATAGTCCTATTTATAGTTCTTGTTGGCGGGCCGTGTTTCTCTGTGGAAGATTCTCCCTGAAACAAAAGCCTACTTTTTGAAGCAACCAACTGTGTTCCAGGGGTACCCTTGATCATTTCAGTTGCCCGAGAGATGTATTTAATTAACCTCTTAGTCCTCCTCGTGGGATGGAGGAATGTGAAAAGTACTGACCAATCATGCAGTGATGCCTGCTTTTGTCCATGTCCTTCCAGTCCTCAGAAGCCCTACTTGACCCAAAAAAGCGAAGGCGGCCCCTGCACTGAGAGGCAGGTGTGTGTGTGTGTGCCACCGTGGCCAGCCCACTTCCAACTTCCCAGCGTGCTCTAGGCCAGCACTCTGGTTCTGACAACTCTTCACTCAACTCACTGCTAGAAACGGGGGTGGACCTTGATTTTCTGAGAATTCCACAGGTACTGCCTTATGCTATATACTCCCAAAGACCATTCTGGTAGGCAGGCAGGCACAAGTGTACCCATTTTACGAAGGAGAGAATGTCCCAAAGGCTTACAGCTTACAGCCAGTCCATCCCAGGCTCTGCAGGGACTCCAGATGTCCCCAAAGGTGAGCTCTTTGTTGCTACTCCATGTAGTATTTCCACCAGGAAAATAAACCTGAGTCCAGTATACTCAGACAGTCCCACTTGGGTTTTCTGCTTACTTCAGAACAATCTGCTTTCAGGACCCCTTGGGCGGAAAGCAAAGGAAACAGCCTGGGCAGGTTCCCTGCCTCAGGCCCTGTCGTTCCAGGAGACACGGAGGTCAGAGGGGGGGTGAACCTCATGGCTCCAGGTAGAATTTGGGTGAGTCACTGAATTTGAGTCAGGAAGAATAGCCTGAAACTTCACAAAACAGAGGAATTTTTTGTTTGTTTGTTGTGCTGGGGATTCAACTCATGACCTTGCACTTGCCAGGCAGGTGCTTGTGCCACTGGGCTAAATCCTCAGCCCCAAAGAGGCATTTTTAAAAATGGATTTCCTACCAACTCGAGGCGAGGCCAGCCCAGTATTTCTAGCCTCTGTCGGGCTACCTTGCACAGCCATACCTCCACATGCCAACGTCCCAGAGAGATGGAGAGTGAACACAGTAACAAAGTCTCCCTTCTCTTAAATCTCCAAGGAAGGCCCTGCAAAACTGGGGATAATGAGAGGAGAATGAGAATGCCTGCACTCTCCAGAAATTCAGTAAACATGTTTGGAAATCTCCCCTGTCCAGGAGGAAAAGAAAAAACACTGTTTGATGTATTATTATGTCCTTTAATGGTGTGGGTTTAGGATGATGATTCCTACATATGGGCGAGGGCTGCTGCCCTAAGCAGATGAAGGAATTTAGGGCTTTTATATTTCCCCTTGGGAGCACGGTGGGTGCTCATTAAGGCTCAAGTCTCCTCTGCTTTTCTTATTTTAGCTTTTTCTAGGCTTCTAGCACTATCCCAGGTACACTGCAGTTCACCCAACATTGCTGAGTTTAATTACATGTTAAAACATTAATTTTTTCCCTCTTTGGTCAGTGTTTTACAAATGATCATTCCCATCAAAATTCATTAAGTTGGATCCATTAAGCTTGAAATTTGACTCTATGACCTTCCTGCTTCTTGCGAGCATTTCAGCTGAAGCACACACAGAGTTCCTTTCTAGGTATTCAGAAACTTTAGTGATGGATGCTTTTGAAGGCGGTCAGCAGAGTTCTTTGCATTGCCCCTGTCTATAGGTGTCTGTTCCCTACCTGGGTCATTTCACCGTTTCAGCCGGCTGGGGTTGGATCAGCTCCTGGAATTCTGACGCTAGCTGAGCACGCCTGAGATTTGCTGATGCGCCTTGCTAGGTATGCAGTAGTGCTTTAATCTGGAGAATCACAGCCAGCTTCAAACGAAAAGTATCACGTTCTGTTTACCTAAATTCCCTCAGCAGTTTCCTGGAGCTACAGTATTTCTCACTCTATTTGAAAAAACCTGAAAGTTCCTGGGGGCTTCCAACTCAGCCATGTCTGCAATTCAGATGAGTTACTGCTCTCTCATGGCCCTCACCATGACTCGGGCCCGCGAGCCCAGAGGAAAAACGGATACCTTAATGAATTCCATGCAGGCTCTCACTGTGCTGCGTGCGGGCAGCCAGGGAGCTGGCTTAGGGAGATTAATAGCACCCCGCCCTCACCTTCCCGGAGCTTGGAATTAGGCAGACGGTGTGAGGCACACACCTCACCACACACACAGAACAGAACGATTACAAGTGCTTTAAGAGAACATTACTGCCTTCTTCTTTCTGAGGGAAGAGAGTTGACATCTGGTAGAAGATTTTACAGAGGAGGTGACAATTTGAGAGAGCGGGAGGGAAGTCCAAGGAAGCACAATGTGTGGTAATAAGTCCTCTTGCTTGGGCACTGGAGTGCGCAGAGGGCACCTGTAAACCCTCCCAGTAAACCGAGTCCGTGACTCAACACGTAAAGCCAGTGCTCCGCGGCAGCGCGGTGGGCCAGGGTTAGGTAGTGGGCAGCGGAGGGGGTTCTGGTAAAGCAGAAAGCGTGAGCCAGTATGAAGAGGAGAGTCATTTAGTAAATATTGGCAGCTGATTCAGGTTTTTATAAAAACACTGTCTTTGCCAAACAAAATACTTGGGAAGACTGGATACGCCTTGCAGACTGCCAGGTTGTGAGGTCTGTTGTATGGAAACATTAAGAAATACAATTGGAAAGTCAGAGGCCTTCCATTATGTCCTCTGCTGTCAAAGGAGGCGTTCAGCCTCAATTTCCTTAGCTGTGGATGGTCCCTGGACACTCTCTCGGACAGAGGAAAGTGATGAGGGCTGTGTTGGAGAAAGGTCAGTCTCATGGGTGGGATGGCTGGGCTTAGGCAGGATTGGACACGGCCATCACCGAAGAGGCTGTTTTGGTGAGTGAGGAGGAGGACCTAGATATTGAGGGGACTGGCAGGAGGGACACATGTGTAATCTTTCAGTGAATTGGTAACAGCTGTTCTGGATCTCGGTACAAAACAAACTCTAATGCTACAGCTTGCTTCGTCTGAAGAGTTGAGTTTGATGGGCTCTGCTGTCCTAAACACTGTGAGAGATTGCGTAAACCATCCATTGCCTTGGCTGGGAACCTGCTCTTTCCTGCTTTTACAAGGTCACTCATCAAAATCTCCACTTGCTGTTGAAGAAATATTCCTTTGACAATCTCTAAGTTCTTGAATGCTTGGTTTTTCAGATCTGGGCTCTTCATTCCCGAGGAGCATTTGCTCATCTTTCACATTCTGCTTGAGTTGTACCTTGTTATGTTGGAGGAGCGCTACAGAATTCTGAATCGTGTCTTATGCATGAGCCAGCAGTGGCAAACCTAGTGCTTGGAGGACAGCATAAAGGCAATACATGGGTACTGAGCTGAGTCAAAGCAAAAGGTGATAGTTAATATCCAAAGAGATCCTGCATATCTGGGGCAGAAGTGCACTGCGGTCAGTGCATGCTGAGGCCGGAGGGTGTAGAAATGAATCAGGGAGGCCTGCTGGGGACTGAGCTGGCTGCTAGTAGCACGTATCAGACATGTGAGGCTCAGCCAGCCGTTGCCACCCAGGAAGGGGCTCCAGCGGCGTGAGGCTTCCTGTTTTGCTAGAGAGGCTACCTTGGCTTTCATTTACAACCACTTGATTTTTATAATTTAATTTCAGAATTCAAAAAAATATAGAATGGACCAAACAAATCATACCTTTGGGCTAGATTCAAGTGGGGAAAGGAGGGGATGGCACCGTCTTGAGGCATCTACTCTGGAATACCAATTCCCTGAGCCTGTGGGTTGCACATTATTCATTCTTCGCACCTGTGATGTGTGGGGGAGCGGGTGTGCTGGGATGGCACAGGCCGGAGCACGTAGGGGAGCAGTGTTCTCACTTGACTCCAGCTTGGGGTTATACAAGTGTTATTAAGGGGTCCCCAGGCAACAGAGTGGGTCCTCTTTGGAGGCCTTGCGGTCCTGCATCATCCTGTTTTGGGTATTATTAAGCACCGAGAAGCCGCCTGGCACTGGACCTGTAGGTAAACTGCTTACTGCTGCTGCTTCCACACGTTTTATGAAAGCGCCAAGGAAAGGCACCGAGAGTAGGCTGCTTGATAAAGAAGCAAACCGTGAACTCAATTTCTAACTGGGTTAAAATAGAGATTTTATAGCTTTCCACGAAACAACATTAAATGTTCTTCCTAGAAAAGGTCTTAGAGGTTATGCTGACAACATTCATTCAACAGGTAGAGTGCCAAGGAGTCAGGGATATCGCCGTATTAAAATGTGAACTAAGTCTTTAAAAATCAAACATATGTTTCTGGTATAAGCATGACAACAACTTATCTTAGATTTGAATATAATCAAGAGGTGGCAAATACTCAAAATTCAAGGAACATATAAATGAAGAAATGAGAAAAGCGTATTATTTACAACTTATTTTTTTCCCTGAAAAATTGGGAAACAGTTCACAATTATGCATGTGGAGGCAGAATATCTGGTTTACCTTAATGTAATCACTACATTTACCAAATTATCTAGCAGCAGAGTTCTGGATAAATCCAAGATTCTCTACTTCTCGGATTCAAAGCTCTCCCTCCTTCCCGGTGCCGTCTCAAACAGAAGCCGTGAGCTGTCTTCTTCTCACGTTTACCTGCTCTGCTATAGGACAATGTCCCTGATCAGTGCATCTTTCAGACACCTGGTCCTTCCTGAGTGGATCAGGGGGGAGACCCTGTCATGTTCTAGAAGGGTCTTGTGAAGACTGCAAACCAGGTATATATCTTTGCAAAGCAGTTTGAAAATAACCCTTCACTTCCAAGTTGGTGACAAAACATACTTTTTTTATCTCGAAACCATTTCTTTTAAATTCTGCAAAAACCTAATGGAGCTACTCAACACGGACATGTAAGAAATCATATCAGAACCTGGCTCAGTACGACACAGGAATCAAGGTGACATGAGTAAAACACAGCAGTCCATGTCATGCAATTGGAAATATCTCCATCTCTATCTCTATCTCTCTATCTCCCTATCTCTCTCTTTGTCTATCACAGTCTTCCTTGTCCAGTCTTGAAAAAATATGACTATTGAAAAAGAAATTGGCAAGACCTAAAGGACTAGAGCTGAGTTTCTGGCTTCAGTGATGGGATTGGAAATTGCAACCACAGCAATTAGGAGTTCCAATTTCCAGTTCACAACACGTCAGGCTTTGGAGTTATCCTTGGAGCAGTTCTGTATCCTCTGAGGACAGGTTCCACCAACTTGGGGGAGTTGGGGAGAAAATTGCCCTACATAGTATCAATGGCCACAAGCATATTGGGCCTCAACTTTATTGTTCAACGTGTCAGTGAATGTTAAACCCCATTTTTCATTGTCTCTTATTGTATGTAGGCTACTAATTGTTCTCTGGAGCAGGGCTTCTCAGACTCACATGCATATACAAACCCTCTGGGTATCTAGTTCAAATATCAGTTTTGGGGTCTTGGGAGTCCCTGATTCTGAGTAGTGAGGCTCAATGTTACCTTGACACGTGCCCCTTAGAACATTTGCTAATCAAACCAGATTTGCTCACTGTGAACAAGAGATTGCTTCTTGCCCCAAACACTTTCTTGAATCATTGGTCAAATCTGGTTTATTCTAAGAAAGGCTTCTCTCTTCAAGACCACTGTTGCTTTTTATGCAGTGGTAGTGGCGATGGATGGTGGGATCAAAATCATTGACACTGAAACCACCCTCCCCTCCCAGGACTTGAAGATTAAGTGGCCAGTGCTGACTTCAGAATAATCCAGAAGTGAGTCTTCCCAGGCCTCAGCACACACAGCCTGGCGCTTGTGTGTAACCTTTCCTTTTCTGGTTTATCCAGTAAGGGATATTTCTATAATTGCATGCCAAGCACTAATAATCTCCTAAAATGCCAGCCAGACTTATGGCTTTTGACAAAGCTTATTCGTAGGACTTACACCTCATGAATTGTCTACCTTAAGGGAAACCTGAAATGATGCTGACTATATGAGTGTGTCATTGATCAACTCCGAATTTATGGCCAAATATCTAGTCCATACTGGGAGGCAAGAATCAACAGAGAAGGAAGGAACTTCTGAAAAGCCAGAAATGTCTCTGTGCCAAAATTGAGAGAGTGGAACTAAAAGGTGGACACAGTTAACCAGAAGCTGCATCTATGCTGAACACACAGTCATGCCTCTAAGGGGCGCATCTGCTGTGCTAGGCAGACGCTCGGTGAAATGGTTGGATCCATAGGAAGGAACGCGCTGGAAATGGTTTCCATGTGATCCTGTTTTTTCAGGATCAGATGGTCATCGATTGAGGGTATCCAGCCAAACACAGTGGGACAATGAGCCGGCAATAGTCTTACCCTTTGACCACACTGGATATAGTCACAGCTGAAATTTGTTATGTGTTTCAGGAATAACAAAGCATCCATATGGAACAAATATTTGGCAGTGTGGCAGCTGATGAAACCAGAAAAAATTAGACAAATTATCAATTGCTCGCTCCCAAATTACCCTACTAAGAAATTAGATCCATTTTCAGTAGCTTTGCCTGCAAATTTCTTCATTCCATGAGTCACCACTACCTTCTGCCAAACTAAATATGTCTATGAATGGCTGGAAACTTTAATGGAAAGAAACATAAAACTCAAAATACGTAGGAAAATTTAAGCTTCTTCATGGAAGACCTTCACGAAAGACTAGCAAGTCTGGAATGTGTGGGGACCGAATGGGTAGACAATACCTTTTGTTTCTGGTAGTTTCTTATTTTAGCAAGCACTGCAAAATACATGAACTACTCAACCAGCTGAACTGACTTCAAGTTAAAATGGAATTAGCTCTTTACTCTTTTTGAAAAACGCCTTCAACTTAAGGAAATGCTAGAGTTTGTGAAGAGTCACAGTCCTATATGTAAGTTGATTAGGTTTCTGATAGAGACTTAATGACGTGGTCCAGCAGGTAACAGAAACTAGGAACAGCCTTCCATGAATGGTTAAGGAGTTGAATTTTCAGACTGTCCTGATGTCTTGCACCAGCAGAAAGTGACGTACTAGTTCACGGAGGTTCTGGTTGGTAGTTACCAGCACCACCTTTACATGAGTTTGTTGAGGTTGAGTTTCATATGCCTGGCTGTCCAAAGGGCACCAGACCAAGAGTGAAATGACTGAACGTAGGCTTGGATTTCCTCGCCAGTGTGTTTTGTGACTTCATGCATGTCAAGGTTTTTCTGGATTGCTTTATGTGGCTCTTTCTAACTTTCTAATTCTTTCATTCTGCTCTGGCAAACAGAAACCACTTGTGTCGTCCTTTAAGGGCTGGTGCTACAGCTTGGGGCCTCTTTGCCAGGGTGTCCCATAGGCCGTATACCTCGCCCAGCACTGGTGGACTAGAGAGAGAAACTGCGCAGAGGTTCTTTTCACAACTGCTTGTCCAGGTGGAACCTTCAGTGAGGCTCTGGCAGCAGAGTGGAGTCAGCGCACTCTTGTGATAGACTTTTCAATGGGACATCCGTGCGGGGGCTCCTGAGAGATGACTCCCCGGTGGGCTTGTAGACCTTTATCGCTTATTCCTTCAATCTGAGATCAATAAAGGTGGTGGTGATGAGATGAAAAGTCATGGGATTGATTTTGGGGACTAAAAGAAGGAATCCGTTTTTGGGGCGAGTTTTCCAATAACAGATCAAGCAGCTGTATTGAGTACCTAACGCTGGATGCCGTGCGGGACAGAATGTCATCTGTTAAAAATCAGCTGCTGTGCTTCCCAATGATCTGAAAACACAATCGAATGAAATTCGCCGTGGCAGGGAGCAGACCTCATTGTGCGCTTCAAAAGTGTCCTTCCTGGGTTAAATCAGTGTCTCTGGGAGGCTTACAATGGGGACTGCTCCAGATGCAAGAACAGCTAATTCATTGGTCCACGTTATGATAAAAGCCACACCTTTTATTCTGTTGAAGATGTGCTCATATGATTCAGTCTATGATCCAGATGAATTTTAGACGGGTAGTTTAGCATGCAAATTCTCTTTTCTGAGTAGTAGTATCTTCCCTCTGCTGAACACTGGAGTTTTTTAGACTAAGCAGAAATCACCAATAGCTGACGTGGGAGAATGACACTTTTGCTTAACGTGGAATGTCTCAAGGACTCTCTAACCACTTCGCAGGGGACAAACTCTCTAAGTCAGCTCCTCCTGGTAAAGTGATAGGCTCCGTTTCCTTGTCACTTCTTCCAAGGAGAGGAAATAAAGAGCAACAAGGGAACATTCTCGAGGTCCGTCCATAACTCTTGGGGAGTCTACATGCAAAGCGATATGCAAAATAGAAGATGTCAACACACTGTTTTTTTTTTTAAATCAAGAAGTTTGAGAAAATCCACTGGCAGGTTGACTTTCCTAGATTATAACAACTGCACAAGATCTTACAGAATTTGAACCACTGAACTAATTGTGAACCGTAAGAAGGGAGAGAGGGCAAAACTATTCAGTTCAATGTGATACTAGGAACACAGCTGGAGAGTCTTTTCTGTTTCTAAAACCCACCTATAGCCAAGTCTCAGGACAAATCTGAAGTCTACCATTTTTGTCCCATTTTATGGTGAGGAGTGTGAGACCCAAGGATGTTAGGTGACTTCTGCAAGCTCACAGAGCTATTCAGAAAGGGAACAGGGTCCGGCCCAAGTACAGAACTGGTGATCATCTCTGGGCAGTAAACTAAGTCCAGTGCTGCTCAGACAGGGAAGGCCCAAGAAAAAGGAGGAAAAAATCATGACTACTACCTTTGAACTATGCGTTTTCACTGGTGAGGAATTGAGAGTTTATTTATTATGTGACTAAGAAAGGAACAGCCGCCAATACTGAGGTCAAAGATAACCAGCTTCTTTTTCATTTGCTCCAGGTGGTCATAATCAAACTTCCAAGCACACAGGCTTGCTGGGGACCACTTCTGCCCGCCCTTACGTTTCTTACTAAAACAAATGAGTTCCATAGCCATGAGGCCAAAAGGAAAGCCTCCAAATCCCTTTGAAATAGCATACAGAAAGGGCTTTTTATTTTCAGAAAACAGTTTTCAAAACCCGATGACTCCTCTCACTGCTTACTCCAGGCAGTGGGCCACGGGCTCTCGATTAATCAGTGACCAGCGCCTGCGTCCACAACTCTGCGGCTCAGGAGGCTCCCAAGGTGCTAAGTGAGCTCTGTGCCTGGCTTTCCCAGCCTCTCTAGTCGCTTCTCTTCTGGGGACTTGTCCAGTGCAGTCATTCTCAACTGGGGGTGGCTTTGCATCCCAGGGGACACTGGGCAATGTCTTAGGATGGATTTGGTCATTACCACTGGGAGGAGGGGACTGCAGGCATCAAATGAGCAGAGACCAAGTGCGTTGCTTGACATGCTGTGATGCACAGGACAGTTCCCGTTTTCAGTACAAAAATTATCTGGCCCCCAAGCAAGCACGCCGAGCTTGAAAACCCTCACGGCATTTCCTCAGTGGTATTTCTGGGAAAGACGAGTGGGGAGTATCAGAATGAAATAAGATTTAGAAACATGCCACTGGATCTCATCGGGGGCTTGGGGACAGAGGCAGGGAAGAGGTAGAAGGAAACTCTGCGGTCCTCAAATCATTGTAATCCAGAATTCTGCTCTTTTAATTCGGACTCTTCTCGTTCTAACCTTTCCCCGGTTTCATAGATCACAGGCACTGGTTGCATGTAGGCTGTCTCAGTGTGGACTTTCCAAATCTCTTGGTTCTGATGAAAGACCCATTTCATCAGGGTAAATGGTACAGAGGTGGTTCCATCTTCCCAGAAACAGGGCTGCCTGACAGTTCTGTCATGGGCCGAAGGACTGTCGGCGTTGAAAAGGGCCCTTCAGGCAGCCTTTCTAGTACCTCATAAAGGCCACAAATGAAAGCAGAAAATCAACAGAGATTCATGGAGTATTTGGTTGAGAGTCTGCAAAAAAATCAGGTGTAAATTTCTTTTGGCTGGAGACCGTCAGAGAAATCTCCAGAAAAAAAGGCTGATCCAACAACTCGGCAGGCCATTTCTGATTTTCCAGGAACACAGCTTTGCTAAGTCATTCCAAAGCAGTTCTACCAAAGTTGACATTGGAGAGAGTGACCAGAGACTTAGAATAATATAATATACAATAATAGCCTACATCATGACCTGAAGTGGCCAGGAAATGCCCAAAACCCGGAGAAAGGATTTGTATACCATACAGGAGGCAAGCAGAGGATGAGCTTTAGTTTGTGCAAACTTCTATAGCCAGAGAACCAAAGCGTTAAGCCTCAGGTGAGTTTATTGGAATGAAAGATCCACTGAGATCTATGCTTATTTTGATGAACTTGGTTGGAAGTCTTTCCTGGTCATTTTAATCTACTAGATACTTTTGACATAGGCATGGCTAATTGCTTCTAAATGGAGAAATAAATGCACTGGAATCAGGAAACAGAATTAACGGTATCTCCTTCCACCTCTGCCAAAATTACTGTGTGACCTCAGATGTCAATTTTCTCTGAGCTCCAAGCTTAGTGCTTGACAAGATATTTTTCAAGGGCTTCCCCGCTTATAGCGATATTTTATTTTATATCCTTCCAACTTTTAACAATTGGGTAGTTTTAAGAGGGAGACAGAGAGATGTATACTTATACTTAATCAATAATCAGGTCAATAATCTTCCCAGGGGATCCAGCACGGCTTTAAAAAAAAAGATTGAAACCCTTATCCCTGCAGAATGCCTGGGCATTTAAAGCAAAAGGTTTTAATTTAAAAGGCTGTGTGGTCTCTGCTAGTTTCACAATTTCTCTTTGTATCCGTGCTTCTGCCAATCAAATATTGCAAAGCCAGTAATTACCTTGGGACAACACAAAGGGCCACGTGCAAGGGTTCTGGTGAATTACACAAAGCAGTTTGCCAGATGTAAAGAAAGGAAGGGGTTTCTTGGTACTGAAGGTCAGTGAAACAGTAAGAGGGCCAGCTATGCCGAGAACGGAGACCTAGAGCTTGCCAAGTGCTTCTTTAAGTGACTTTAGCCAATGCGAGACTAAACAATGCATTAAATAGGCATAGAATTTAATGCAGTTAGAACTGCATGTCACGGACAGCTCTTTGCTATGTTTTCAACATCGGCTTGCGTAGACATAAAGACAAACAGAATGCCGTGTTGTCATCTCCTTAGTCTCACAGCTAATAAGGGGTTTGAACTTTCTAGGCAACCAAAAGTAATTCTTTGGGATGTAAGAGCTTGTTGATGTTGAGTGGAGAGGTGGAGGATGGAACCCTGCCAGCGTAACAGCTCAGTGCAAAGATGAGCTTTTGCCACCATGGTTGTCAAAGACATCTGGCTCTATCAGGAGCAAAGTGTTTGCAGCCTGGTCCTGAGCATATGAGAGCTCATATCGGGGGAGGCCTTGGGCCTGTTCTCAGTGAGTCCGATTCTCCGGTGAGTACCATGACTTCGGAAGGAAGGGAGGCTGCTGGGGAGGTGAGATGGGCTTCAGCAGACGCCCTAAGGAACACTGGCCAGGCTCGCGATTTCCAGACAAGGTATTCAGAAGCTACTGTCTTCTGAGAACACTCAAACTCTCCCTTGGACCCAAGGTATCTATTTCAGAAGCCACTGAAGATATGGAACATTCCAACACTAATGGTCTTCAAAGGCTGTACAGGTAAAAAGCTTGGCTGTTCCACAGAGCCTTTCCTGTCCAGGTGCTGGAAGTGTCCTCACGCCCGGCTCACTGTGGAGACTGGTGCCCCTAAATACTTCCATTTTCCCATCACTCCCATAGAATCCCTAGAGAGATGTCTGGTCCAACCGAAGAGCCTTTCCATAGTATTCCTCGCAGAGTGCCAACAAGACCAAAAGCTGCAAGAAATGAAACATGGGAAGCCTGCTGGCAGAGAAAGAAGAAAATCTGGATTTGACCAGGGCAGAGGCTCCCTGGACCGTACTGTAGACCCTGGAGCTCACAGGGGAACTGCTGCAACCTCTCAGCTTAGCATCTGGGGAGGCTCCTGGGTGGCTGCAGGAGTGGCCTCGGTGGTGGCTTCTGGGTGGCTGTGGCCTTGAATTCCCGAGGAAACTCCATGAATGCATCCTCACTTTCCCCAGAGGGTAACATGTAGGGTCAGTCCATGGAGACCTCCCTCATGGCTCGTTTCGAGGAAGTGTTCAAAGTCAATTGTATGACCTCAAAATCCTGTTCCTTATCCCTCAGAAGAGGACTGGGATTCAGGAAACACCTCCTTCTGCCGCAAGGCATTAGGCTTCTACACAACGGAAAAGACCACGCAGACTCCTGGGAGGGAAGGAACCTTGGCTTTGGTTCTGGATCAATCTGTTAAAGGAATTCACAGAATTTCCGTGCCTCTAAATTCTCCTTTACCCTGTGACCAATCATCTGTGCCCATCAAGACTGGGGTAAGAGTGTGTGAAAGCCAGTGCATTTGGATGTGAAAGAGTAAACGGACCAGATGCACGTGAGACATTCTGCTGGTGAGTAGCACTGATGTTTCTTATATAATCATGACCACCAGGATAGTTTTTATCAGATGCCCCCAAGAAGACAAAATGAGTGTATAATTAATTGAACCTTTCAGATATTTGCAGTCTTTGCAACAGATTCTGCAACTGATCCCAGAAGACAACAAGTATAATAGCTAACACGTGCTTACTACGTGGCAGACGATTCTCCAAGTTAACATTTTCTAAACCATGAACTTGTTTAATCCTAGCACCAACACAAAAAAGCAGGTTCTGTTTTACAGATGGGGAAACTGAGGCATAGGGAAATTTAGTAACTCGCTGAAGAACACCCACCAAGTGGTTTGTGTGGTCTGGGTTCAAACCCAGGACACTGGGCAATAGAGGCCAGGCTCTTGGTCTTAAACACTTTACTCTCTTGTTCATAATTTTCCATTCCTAAAAGAACATTAACATGGCATGAAAATGAGAATTATTTTCTAGTATTCCACAGAAACTTTCAGTTGCTGACTTATGCAGACTGGCGCTCCTGGGTATTTTTAAAGAACTGCGGTAAGCATTTGGGGTCAATATAAAAACCCAGTGCTTTTCTTTACTGATATCTGTGGCCTATTAGCTTTGTGGTACTAATGAGGCCAAGGTTATGAGGTCAAACTCCACATGTACCAATTAGGTTCAAAGCGAATAGCTTTTCTGCAGCTGGTGACTGAACTCCTACGGTTGATCAACAGTCATACAAATGTATGCCTAGCAGTCTGAGGGGTGCCAGGCAAAAGACCACTCACACGGTGCTGCTCCAGACCAGCTCAGTCTAAAACAGTGTTGGTGGTGGACCAGTGAATCTTTGGATTCTCCAAATCATGCACTCTCTTCTTTAATCAGAAGGGCAGCGCCCATAAGCCAGGAGGAGGCGTTTGGTAGCATTTTAGAAGCCTATGGATTCTTATCTGTCTCCCATCTCACCTAAAAAGGAACCTGGTCATTTGACCACACAAGCAGCAAGGTGAGAAAATGCATCGATGGGAGCCATCCGGTCTTGACCTGGGAGTATTTGGTCATGTCTGAGTGTCTGCCCCATCCTTAAGGACTTGGAGTCCAGTTTGAGCAAAACTCTTTCGTTGAGTGGGTAGAATCTCCTACCTTTAGAGATCAACAGAAGTGATGTAAAGAAGAGAAAGGTGGCCAGATGTTCCTTGGTCACTACTTATATCCAAGCATCTCCTTTCTTGACTAGCTCCAAATCCTTGCTAATTACAACCTAGACTACAGGTCTGTTAGAGTCAGGTCATTTAATTTAACAAAATTCCCTTGTTTTATAGACAAGGACATTTCAGCCAGAAACTTTAAATGCCTACCCAAGTCAGACAACTAATGAATGACAGGTCTGGAAGCAGTTTTCTGAGAACTATATATCCAAAGCGAGAAGGCCGAGTTAGTAATAATAACCTAAATCTTGGAGTTTACACAGTCAATAACAATGAAAGTTAATTGCAAAGTTTCACTTAAACTCTTTAAAAGCAGTATGTTTCAACACACGAAGAATGTCATTCATTTACGGAGACCTGTTCCTAATAACTATGCATTGGGAATATATTTCACAAAAGCCATAAATCTGAAATGACCGAAAGGCTATCCAACTTTCTTTTCTAATTGATTTACTTCTTCTTCCCCCAGACGGCCGGAGGTAAAGCATATACAGTTTATTTAAGGGACTGTTTATAGACTTTTAAAACTAAAAAGGATCCCAGGAACACCCTCCCTCCCTCTCTCTCTTTCTTTTTCTTTTTCTTTTTTGTTGTGCTTAATTGAAACCATCCCCAATGGTTGGCTGTCCATCAATTTGTAAAATATCTCCCAGCACAAAAGTTCCACAAACTCTTAAACACTACATGAAGATGGTTCATCACCGTGGCTGTCAAAAAGGAAGTCTATGACCTGCGTGACCCGGCCCATTTCATTTGACAATGGCCGTGATCCTAGTGAGCTGCCTGTATGTGGGCTGTGTCAGCCTCGTGGGATCGAAGCTAGCAGCTCTCTCCTCTGCCACACCGTGTCTTCCTGCCGGGACAGGAGATTGATAGGCCCTCTTTCTACGGTGCCGATGGAGGAATCGGTATTAGCTGTTCCTTGGATCTCTCATCTTATAACATGTCTGGAGGAGCTACTTTAATTATAGATGAACTCCTCTTTGTGTGCTGGGAAGATGCCCACAAAGCAGAGAGTCTGGAAGGTTCTTTCTCCTGTGTACCCCCAAAACTTGGGCTTGAAGGGGAATCTGAGCTTATTCATGACTTTGGGCCGGCCATGCAAAATAGACCTTACTAAAAACTTCCAGTTCAGAACCATTCTGATAGAATTATGAAAACTCTCCTGGTGAGTGTTCTGCACTGGCCAAGAGAAGAAGTGATGAAGACAATTTTCTTTTAAAAGTTTCAAGTTCAAACTAAGATCAGAAACTGCCTTCTACTAGGAAGAAAAAGCCATACTCCCACAGTTGAGTAGAAGCGGTAAAAATAAAAGACGCAGTCACAATAAGACAAAGAAAATAAAAGCAAGGATGGTAAATAATAAGTGTCAACCAACAGACCCTAGGAGCGGGAAGGTGCTTCCCTCGAAAAGGATTTCAAAGACTGTAAGTGGCCAGAGCTGACTTCTCCGCACGCAGTAAATCTCAGGGGATGAAAAGGAAACTCAATAAAATTTGTTGACAACAGTTGAGGTCTGTAAGAATAATTGGCTCCGACACAAAACAGACCATCAGTGTGGCTCAGGGATGACCCCAACCGGCTTCTGAGGTCACCGTTAGTATACGTGCACTGTGTGCAGTTGAAAAGCAGCTTTATCAAACGACTGGATAAACGTGAGATGACAATTGGAAGGTACCCGACGACCCAGTTTCTTGATGGTTTGTAACACTAAGATCTCGAATAAGTAATCCCGTTAGATTCGCTTGGATTCCCTTCTGTCAGTGCAATAATCAACTACTATATCAGCCAGGCACTGCCTTAGACACTGGGTACCCAAGGTAAATGGGCACGGCATTTGGCATCCAGGAGCACTCTGAAATGTATCACTCGAGGAAAGATAGAAGCTGGTAAGGGGATGGCAAAAGTGGGCAAAATATCAGGAAAAGTATCAGACATGTACTCTATCCTCCGGGGATATTTTTCTCTTATGACACTTGATGATACTTATGTGCACTTTTTTTTTTTCCTTCCCAAAACATGTGAGTCCTGAAGCCAGGGTCAATCGCAGATTGATTTCTAGGAATTTCATTCATGCCTCGTAAAGTAGCAGATATCCCACTGGTGTTTTGAAGTAAACTAAGTTAAAAGGTTTCCAAGGCAGAGATGATTGCCCATTTGGCCAGAAAGCTAACAAGAAGACTTTTGTGCTTTGGATACCATGTAACCATGGGGTCCTCCAAGGCAGGATATGTGAAACACATTCTCAAGGACGGTGCTGACAGTAACACGAAATTTACCAAACCACTTCCTATCCCAAGTCATCAGGGGTGGCTATATATAACTCTCCTCTTTTAAATGATTAAAATGTAATTTTAAAACATTTCCTAAAATTTGATCATTGTAGTGACAGGAGAAAAGGACCATTTTGGTGACTTGAAATTGGTTTCCACTGTACTCACACATACGCCTAAATTCTGACATAGTAAGTATCATGCAGTTATTTAGGACCAAATCATTCTTTCCATTCTTTTTTTTTTTTTTTTTTTTTGTA
>PVJX010007340.1:0-54022 GCA_004027295.1 Dolichotis patagonum | reverse complement strand
CACAAAAAAGGAAAAAAAAAACCCCTTGCGGACATAATAAGTGAAAATAGCTTATTCATTTTTTAAAAAAATATAGATTGGTAGCAGGAAATTATACAATAGTAATGGCCTGTTGTTGGGGGTCACGTTGGTATCCCCTGTTCACAAAGGGAAACCAAATCCGACACTGGAAAAGCCCCTCTCATGAACTCCTTCAGCCCTGCGACGGAGAACTGGCAGAACCTTTGTATTGCAGAAAAATGCACAAATTCACTCAATCAAACTTCAGCGTAGAAGTACAGGGCGGGAATTTCCCCACTCAAACAGGAGACGGTACTTCAGATTCTGTGTCACTTGTCCCCCCCCCCGCCCCCAAATCCATGGTCAGCACAGATCTCAGTCTCCTTACAAACTTCCTCCTTCCCCTCCCTCCTGCTCATCTGCAGACTGGCAGAACTCCTTTGCGCAATTCTTACCATCACACACACACACACACCCTGCACCATACACCATAGAGAGAGGAGAAGCTGGCATTTGGGAAGAAGAGGAGAGAAACTTCTAGCGTGTGAGTCATCTCACAGCTTTGGCGGTGACTGAGGCCAGCTGTCTACACCTGAGGGGTCTGAACCTTGGAGCGTGATTCGTGCTCTGAACCCTGGAGTCCCCTGAGAGTCCAGACAAGGATGCGGTGGGAGCACCTGGCTCCGAGTCTCTCACTGTCTTAGCGCAAGGTGGTCACTGCCCGCAGGCACCACGCGCTTGTCTGCTTTCTTGTTTGCAGTTGTTGGGGTACCCAGCTGCCTGCTGCTGTTGACTTGGAGTTTCTAATTGTCTGGACCCGATTTATGAGACAAGTGAACTGCGCTTGTCAAAGACACCACCGAAAAGTCCCTCCGAAGAGCTTTGTCAGTGTGATGCAAGAACAGAAGGAACCCAGGTCAGTCTGCCCAGGGGGCACCTCGGTGATGACGTCATAGCTGGGGTTTGGAGAAGGCCTATGTATTTATTTGCAAATCTGACTTAGAGCAAAAGTCGCCTCTTGTCTGTTCCCGGTGGCTTCACATTGCAAAGAATTATCTAGAATGTGCCCCTTAATTCTTTCCCAGGTCTCATGAGTGAAGGGTCCTTTCTAGTCACACCTGAGCTATCAGACTTGTGTGGCTTTGTGGGTCTACACGCACACTCACAGTCTGGAAAACAAAGCCCTCCATGTCCCAGGTCATTTTGAAAGGTCCTGTCTTTTCATTGATGAGCAGAAGAGCGAAAGGGGACCGTGACACTGGCTGGGAGCCTCTCTAGAAAGTAGGACAGACTTTGAAGGAAGGAAAGTCCACCCTCAATCCGTACAACCTGCCAAAGCTCAGGGCCCACACGATACCGACTCAAAGAGGGGGGACCTTGGAGTCTGAGGGCACCTGTGACCGTAAATCCACAGGACCGCACGCTCCGGCCCCAGGCCGAGCGGGGAGAGGGGCGGCTACTTACTGAAATAGAAGCCCCTGTCTCCGCACACGAACTGGAGCGCGTCGACCAGCTCGGCCCCGCAGAGCGTCTCTGGTCCAGCCGTGGCCGAGTTGGTGAAGACGAGCAAACAGAGGGCCAGGTAGAAGAGGTGCGAGGAGGACACCGAGTGCATCTTGCCCTGCGGAGAAGCAGACGAGGTCAGCTTGGCCTCCCTGGTCTTTCAGACCGAGGCTACCCCTTCGCTCCCAGGGGCTGTCTTTCCGCAGAGGGCCCTGGCACCGAGGGGCAGCCAAGTGCATGGACCCAGCAGGGCACCGTCTTGGTATCAGATGAGTCTGCTGACCCACCTTGTGCGGGACCCATGGCCAAGGCCTCCCCGACCCCTTGCGTGAGAGATGGTTGAGCCTGCCTGAATGAAAGATGCTAGTGGGACAGTGGGGTCCACCCCTCTGAGATCCTGCTAACACCTGCAATGATCACAGCTTAAACTGCGCCCAGGACAGATTTGCAGCCCAGTGTGTATTGTTAATCTAAATGCTCCAACTGACCATCCGCGGGCAGCCTGTGTAGTACTGACTATGGCATTAAATTAAGCAGGACGGCATTCCTAGGCTACTGATTAAGAAGAACATATTGTGGTCAGAAAAGGAAATAGTACGTATCATTACAGGTTTTTTTTAAAGAAAGAGAGAGGGTTTCCTCTCTGTGTGATAGCAGTTACCACAACGTGAAGCAGAAACACAAACCGGAAAACGCGGGGGATTCGGGAACGGCGCTGGCTCCTGCAGCAGGGGCGGGGCGAAACGCTGTGATGCCCCGGCACCCGCCCGAGGCTATGACAGTCGTGGTGACCCAGGCAGGTGGGCAAGAGAAAGGTGTAGTGGACTGATCTGACCGAGTCACAGTTTTGTAAGACAGGAGAGGCTGCAAAAGCGGAGTCTCGAACCCAGAGGTCACTCCCTGCCTTTTAGGCTTCGCTCCAGCAAGGTATAGACAGTCGGGTAGAAATGTGATCAGCCAGGAGTATAAGCTAGCACTGGGTGGCTGGACCCCTCTGGAGCAGATCTGCTGGGACCTATGACAATCTGGCGAGGTGGGTCCTAGAATTTCTTTATGGCCAACCCTTCCACAGAGAGGCAGGGGACGGTCAGAGTCATATTTCTAGGTTTTATGGCTAACTCTGGCGCTGAGCACTTCTAGTTTCGGTGACCTGCCTTGGGGGAGAACACAGAGGGGGAGGGAGGCGGGAGGAGGTCAGAGGGAGACTCTGCTTTCAGGGACCTTCTGATTCCCTTGAGCTCACAGTGCTCAGCATGCCAAAGAGCTGTGGGGGGGTGCATTTCCCGAGCCCCAACATTAAGCAAATGCTTCTCCGCCTGCCCCCACAGCACCTCTCTTCAAGGCCAGCACGTGCAGTGAGGGCTCTTCCACATGCAGGGCACAGGCCTGCAAACCTGCAAAGGCTCTTTTCATTCTTTTTCTGTCACAGGAATTCTGACTTCATCTGTTGGAGGGTTTCTGTGTCACTGTATCCATTTTATAGCAAGAGCTACTACCCAGGGACCCCTGGTTGGCACTGCTTAGTCAGGGATCCCCGGCCAAGTGGCAGTCCTGCCAAGAGCAGGATTCCTGCGGCTCAGGTCTCCGCCTCCCCTCTAAGAAGCAGGAAAGCACTAAGGTGACCGTTCCATTAAGTTTTTCCATCCTGCTACTTGTGGCACCAAGATGTGGTTTCTTCCAGGAAGGCTCCCCCGGTGAGGAGCTTCGCCTCGCCTGGGCTGTCTACATGCGGCGCGGTAAGAGCCACCGACAGGATGTTAGGGGCCCAATTACGAGGTCACGGGGTGACGCTGGGAGCTATAATTTTACAGCGCGGCTGCTTTTGAACCTCGCAGCAGGGGCAGGTCCCTTCAACCCCATCACTTGTGCAAAAACAGAGCCAGGCGTTTCTTTCTGACCACCCTCCTTGCCAACCGTGAGCTCGCAGCTCGACGGCTTGGCCATCCGTGGCAAATTCTGCACCATCGTTCTCACTAAAATTCCCATTTTTGTGGCCAGAACTTCACCCCTAGAAATTGAGGGGAAACCCCTAAACCCCTGATTCTTGTTAACACAAAGTAAATATTTAGTTAATGCTTGTAAAGTGGCTGAAGATAAAAAGCACCCTCTACTTGCAAATCATCATAAATAATGGACATAAAACAGAGGAAGAAGTACGAAACCAAGTGAGCATTCATTCCACCTTCTCAGAGGACCTTCACGTGGGGACGCTGCAGCCCCACGGAGCCAGAGCCACTGAGACAGTGATCAGCACAGTGTCACCAAGACCTCATTTCTGTTCGCCCTAAAAGAGGCAGTAAGTTTTTTACCTTCAGTATTTCCAATGGAAGCCTCAACAAATCGAACCTAACTGGTTTTGATGGCCCTGTGTGCAAAAGCACAAACTGAGAATTGGTTTGCAGAGCAAATTCTCACCCTCTGGCAATGGGCCAGTTCTAGAATGTATTTGACTCCACTAAACCCATTTCTCCGTCTCTAGGCTTTTGTGGCCTTTTGGATGACGCTGAGAGCCCAGCACCTGCACAGTAGACGCCTTCAGTGCTTCAGTTCTTATGAAATCCAGGGGAACCATTGCTCAACTTACAACTCGAGCAGGTTTAGAACTACAGAAGATATCAGAACTGTATTTTTAATAGTTATCTTTGGAATAACACATTAAGGTCCAACAACATCACACACACAAATCTCTTCTAACACTTAAAACATTTCAGATATTTAACTAGGATTTCCTTGTTCTTTCTTTCTTTTTCCACTGAGTTAGACTGTCAGATAAATATCAGCACTTATAGTTCTAGGACAAGATAGAACCTCTAGCGTATTTGCCTTTCTCTAGAGAACAGTCCAGCACACCCACAGAGCGGGAGAGAATTGATCACATTATGTTCCCACAACAGAAACAACAGCAAACTTGCTTAGGAGTTAAAAGTTTGAAACAAGTGGCCCCATATGTTCATGATTTCCTTGGCCTTTTATTTTGCCAACCACACGAGAAATGAGGAGAGAGAAAAGAAAGATAATGACAGACAGGAAAGAAGGGAGAACCAGGAAGAGAAGAGAAAAAGAAAAAGGAAAAAAAAAGAACAGAAAGAAAATACAGAACGCTCTTCCTCAGACATCATTCACAAATCCACATTCTTTCCAAAGACTTCTCTCTCTATCTGAAATAAATGGAATAGCAATTGATTCCAGATGTCTGGGCTGCGAGGAACCTAACCCGGGGAAATGTGAGGGCAGGAGTCGTAAGGAAATACTCACTGGAGATGCACTCATCTGTGTTTGCTCTGGGTCTTTCACAGCAGGTCAGGGTGGGTGTTATGAGGCTGATGTGAACGGGAAACTGAAGACTTGGAGACATGTGCGGCGTGGTGGGTGGGGTTTGGGGAAGCATCTAGTTACACTTGGTCACCGAGGCAGGTATGCCGTGAGCCGTCAGCTGCCTTTTGTCCATTCAAACAATGAACAAATTGCACAGCTGGGATCTGAATCCGCCCCCTCCCCATCCCGCTCCCGGTTCCCACTGTGAGCCTGCGGTAGCTGTCCATAAGGGTGGCCCGAGCCCCGCGCATGCCTGAATTCCCTTTTCCCCCTCTCCCCAGCTCCGACACCGGCAAGTACCTGGGGACTCAGGCTGCTACAGTGAGGTCGTGGCCTCTAACTGAGCCACAGGACACCGTGGTGCACCGAGTGACAAAACGGGAGTCCAGGCTGCCGCCTCCCAGGACGGGGCGAAGTGAACCACGCGTTGCTAGCTTGGCACGCACAGCAGGGAAAGTTCATTTGGAGACAATTTTCCAAACTCCTAAGCAATGCAGAGATAACATTCCACAGCCTCTTTGAGGATCCTCTGAGCAGGGACACAGCAACCCCAGCTGCCAGACCACACGGTGGGTCTGTACACTGGCTTTACTGCGGGCAGAGAAAGGTGGCTGGGGTGAGCCGGCGTCTCGGGCCACAGCAGGATCAGGTGCCCGACATGGGTCTGTCCTGAACTCCTAGGCCACTTACTTGGCCAAGACAAGTCCCGCAGTGAAGTATTTAAAAGCAGCAAATGAACCCTGTCTTGAGAGCCGCCGGGAACCTTCTATAAACTGAGCCCTCCTGCAACCGCGTCCGGAGCCAGGGACAGCGGCTTGAAAGTGCTTACCAATTGAAAAAAAGAAAATGAAAAAGAAAAACAAAAGCCTTGAAGGATATAATTTTGCTGCGAATGGAAACTTGAACTGGGGCCAGGGAATAGAAAGGAGAAATCAGTGCCCTCAGAGCGACAGCCAGATTTACCTAAAGACTTGACAACCCCGAGCATAACATCAGAGCTTTACGGCACAAAACCCCAAGTCCGAATTCTGCCCAGGAAAGTCTTCTTTAAAGGAAAAAAAGTTGGACCAGCAGCCGCTAGAAAGTTTCTTCCTCCCATATACAGTATGCATTTGTTTAAATCTCATGCATATGCACGGTCAGCAAGAATTGCCAAGGGGCTCTTGCTTTTCGGGAGAGCAAATCAAACTTCACTCTAACTTTGACTTTCTGGGCATAAGTGAGAGAGTTCCCGGTCCTTAGCTCCAAAGATCACATTTAAAAGCTTTGCTAGCCTCTAAAATGCAACTGTTTGTCTGTGACATGCCTTGTAAATAAAATCCTGGCAAATTACACACACACACACACACACACACACACACACACACACACACAGAGGAGCAACGTCTTCCAGAGAAAACATTTGCACCTGCAAAAGAGAAAAAAAATCTCTAAGTTCGTATCCCTGCTTGATAACCCTCATCCGCAGGCAGGATTGAAAGGAATCTTCCACAATGACACCCCCGGAACCCTGCAGAAGTGTGGGGGATTTAGCATAAGTACCTTACAATAGTTTCTACTCCTCCAGCTATCTCTGCAAATGCATCTATTTCCCGGAGCTATTTTGTCAGATCCCGCAGGATTGCACGTTCAGCAATTTAGAAATAAACTCCTAGTTCCTAAACAATACAGATTCTCCAGCGAATAACAGTTCTAAGGCAGAAGCCCACAGTATCCAATGTACACACAATTCCCCAATGACTTCAAAGAGTAAGAAATATTTACCTTCAAGAAATCACAAAAGCAGCACTTAAATAATTGAGTTGGAAGACTGCTGATTTTTCCCATTGCTTCTGGAGGAAAAAAGTCTGGAAATGAATTGGTTAGCAGCAATAATGAGGCAAAGAGAAATCCAGAGAGAAGGGAGATGCTGAGAGCAATGTCACATTTCAACGTTGAGGACTTTATGCCATTGCGCAGGCTCTAACTGCTCTGAATTTAGCAGTGACAGTGAGATTTAGCAAACAGAAGAGGGATTTAGAGAAAATCCTCACATTTATCTACAAAACACAGACACTGTAGACAGGAAACAGCTGGGGGAACATTGCCTTCTCTCTCTCTCTCCCTCTTCTGGCAAAGTTATCGAGTAAGGACTTTTTTGGGCATGGTGACAAATAACATCATACCTTTGCATTTTAAAACTGGAGCTCAGAAGCATTTTTTCCCCCTTAAAAGAATGTGTGTTAGTGACAGGGTTAGCAGACAGTAAAACACTTCTGCTGCCGTACAGAATGAGGGTGTTTGCTGATTAACTTTCTAACTGGCATGAAGACACTCGTCTGCCCGTGCACCGTACCAGAATCAGAGGAATAAGGAGGGGGGCTAGAGAAGCAATTTTACACTTTACAGCCAATGTAGTTTTTTTTTTTTAAGAGAGAAAAGATCAAAAGAGCGTTCCCAGTGAGTCCTACAGTTTTAACCCCGAAATGACCGGGGTGAATTAGTTTGGAAGGCACACTTAGATGACCCCTCGTCCTGGTTGCCCGAACAGGAGAGTGAGGTCATCTCCTGAGACCCACAGATGGGGGAGGTGACGCTGCAGCGACTCACCTAGGACACCATCTCACGCCTTTTTTGCCAGCAATGAGGCAAAGGATATACTGAACTGTAAAACAAACTGAAAAATGTGATCTTTTTCTTCTCCCATGCACTCTGCTGCCTGTCACCTCTTCATCCCAAGGAAAGAGTCCCCAAGGGGTGGGGGGCAGTCTCTTCTCCTGCTGCCTGGATCTGTGTGTGTGTGTGTGTGTGTGTGTGTGTGCGCGCATGTGTACATGTGCATAGGTGTGTGTCTGTGTGTACGTTTTCTTCCTTCTTTTTTTTTTTTTGTAATCTAAATAACACCAGCTGGCTAGCAGTACCGCCTCAAGGGTTATGATGTCATTCAAATCCCAGCACTGGGTGAGTGGCCGGCAGCATGGTCCAAGCCAGCTATTTTGCTATTTATGATGTATATTTGCCTTTGCCATAGAGAATCGGGTCCTGATGTCTTGTTGATACGCTGTGTACCTATTTCTCTCCAGTTTGGCGAGGCAATAGATAAGCAACTGGATTATGAAATAAGTTGCAAAAGCCCAGGTCAGACCTAGAGCTTCCCAGATGTCTCCCTAGGCGTGGCTTCCCAGGGATGGTGGCACCTCACCTCGAGTCAGGCTTAGGATTCCCACGGGACTCAATGACACTAACGTGCCCACTGAAAACCAAGGTCTGCAGGAAACCCTCATCTGGCTTTTTATGTTGTCCTGTGGCCAGAAATGTGTTTGTAAAGGTGGATGCCCTCAGAGGAAGAGATGTTTGTTTTTGGACAAATCTTCTGTGTGGTGAAGAGATCATTAGTAACGTTGACCTTTCAGAAATAAGAAACAAAAATCCAAAGTTGTGCTGGGCAGGATATTCAGCACCATTTTGTGAGTCCCTACTATGTATGTGCCTGACTGCACAAGTCACTAGAAGGACACGGAGGGATGGACACAGACAGATGCAGAGACAGCCAGACAAGTGTCGCTGTCACGTGGCCAGTCTGTGCTCTTTAAAAGCCACGCTCATGGCACGGTGGGAGGTGGTCACCACTTCTCTGACAAGCAGGGCAAGGGAAGCCTTGAGTTCCGGGATGGAGAGGAAGGCGCGTATTATGAGAGACTTTGGGTATCAAGTTTGGGAGTTTTCAGTGGCCAGGATTTGACCCAAAGTCACAGAACGAAATCATCAAGAGGTGGCCTGGTGGCTATCGGCACATGTGTGGCGATCCTGGGTTTAAAAGTGACCCAAGGTGTCCTTCGATGAGCTCGCCTCCTGCGCTTGATTTATGACTTAGTTTACCAAAGAGCTCTTTCTTCCCCGCCACAGCTTTGGCGGAGGGAGGCGGAGGCCGGCCCCCTCTCACAGAGGCTGATGGCGCCTTACAGGGAACGGAGAGCTGACCTCACCCACATCTCTTCCCGGCGAGGAAGAGCTTGGTCCCCAGCAAGGGGAGTCGGGCATGCTAGGGTCTGGGGCTGAGTCCAGTGCAAGTCACCACGTCACCAAGCACCTTCCCCTCCCCTCCCATTGTAGTCTTAGCGCTCCCGCCTGTCCCAGGAAGTCCTAGAAGCTCGCCACTCTTTTGAAGCTCCGGGAACTGACTACCTTGTCCTCCACCATTCCCTCCCAAAGGCCACTTTGGGGACAGAACACATACTCCACCCAACACGGCCCTCCTGTGACATCCACACACCAACTCTCCTGGTTTTATAACCCCAATTACCCTTAAAGGATAATTGAGTTTTAATTTATGTCCTAGTTTTCATGTCACAATCAAAGAAAACTGAAATGTCAGTGCGTCTTAATTGTCATCAGCTGCGCGGTGGAGACATTGCACTGTGAGCTCTGGGTTTCCATCGGGGAAGCAATTTCCTGAAGTGATTAACGTATATTTCAATTTGGAGAATGGTCTCTATAGCGAGGAAGGGGAGTCAGCCCAGAACAGGGCAATAATTCCTGGAGAAATATCCATTTTCTAGGGAGACCAAAAGGCCATAAATGTGCCACGTTGTTACTTTTTAATGACTGCACGCTGTACCTGTTTAGGAGAGCAAGAAACGAAGGCACCTATTACTAGAGTCCAAGGTGGCAGTAAATCTACTGCCCAGGAAAAGCGCAGGTCAGGAAATCCCACTGGGGAGAAGTATCCAGGGCCGTTCTAAAATTACTGAACGGTCATGCGGTCTCCTGTTCTAAAGAAAGCTGACAGTTAGAGAGAGGACCCGTGTGCCACCAGAACAGCTCTCTGCAAGGGTGCGCCCATCACCAGTGCACCCACTGGGGACCGAGCTTTGCGGTCTCGCCTTTTGTGCATGTGACCTCGTGCCGTGTGAGTAACTCTCCCCTCCAGCCTTCTACCTGAGTAGCGTGTTTGCAAAAAGCAGCAGCTTCAGGAGACTCCTGACAGTTTTCTTTTAAAAAACAAAACGATGAAAAGGAGCAGGCTGGTTGCGGTTCACAGAAAGGGGATCGCAAGGCCTGGCCTCCCCCCACCGGCGCAGGTCTCCCTCTTGTTTCTTGGAGGAGAGCTCGCTCTGATTGTACTTCCCGTCCCTGTGCAAGAGAGCGCGTCTGTGATTTATTCCCCACCTCCCTTGCTGACCTCCGTGGAAAATCCAGAACAGAGATAGGAGGCAGAGAGTCCTCAGAATCCAAGGGTGGGGCCTGCGGCTGGGCAGCAGTGACCAGCCCAAGAGCTGGGGGACACTCTCGGGTCCGGCCTGGCTCTTGGATGGCGTGAGGGGTGGTCTGCAGTGCATTCCTCAGTATTGCAGATGAGGAGCTCGAGGGTGACTAGAGGAATGACTCGACCCCCAAACTCAACCTGCTAGAGGACATGAGGACCCATGTCATCTCCAATGTCACCCCAGGAGGACGCTGTGACTCCTCAGAAAAGCCTTTCTCTAGCTCGAAAGGACCCCTGTTCTAAACCTGTAGGGAGCACTTTGACCCAGCTAGGAGGGGAAAAGGGAGCCGAGAGGAGACCTCCTCTCACTAAAGAAATCGAAACTTTCTTTTCAACATCAGACTTGGATCTTATTTCTTTCCAAATGTCAAAAGGACAAATGCTGGAAACAGAAACGAAATTGTTGTGGTTTTGGGGAGCGAAGGAATTCTTGGGGATGGCAGAAGAGGAGGCGCTGCATGGGGTAAGGATGGATTTGCAGAGCGAGGGAGTAGAGGGGTCAACCCAACTGCCCCATGTCCACTGGCCAGGCCGGGACGGCACCGCGGGGCCCATGCAGAACCCGGGCTCTGCTCCCTGCAAGAGAACAATGTGCGCGCCCTCTAGTGGGCTTTGGGGGAACTGCCAGCTTGAAAAGTTCTGGATTCAAATGCGCTTTAAAGCCGCCCTGGTCTTCAGTTCCATCACAGCCTTTGGAGGTAAAGAGCATAGATACTGGACTCGCTGTCGTTTCCCAAAGGCAGAGGGCTAAGGGGGCAGGACGTGTGGTAAACTCCACGGGGCCGATGGGTGTCTTTGGGGCCCACGTGGGCTCTTAACATTTTGTATAGTGGATGAGTAGAAGTCATTTCTGATGAAAAAGGTAAAATATTTTTTAAAAGCCCAGCTTCCTGACAGTCCATGGCCAACTTCCTCATCGTGTGAATAAAAAAAAATAAGGGCCGGGGATTTAGCTCAGCGGCATAAGTGCCTGCCTGCAAGAGCAAGGTCGTGTGTGTGGGTTCGAGCCCTGGTACCAGCAAACGAGACGGGGCAGAGACAGAAGGTGGCGGGCAGTGAGCTGCCAAATGACACAATTTTAGGTGCTTGGAAATGGAGCTCACACCGTCTGTTCCGTGTGCCTTTTATCACACTGGTTTTCAAAATGTGGGTTAGGACACCTGTGGTCAAAGACTGTGGCATTAAAGAGCCACTTAAGTATAGAAGTGGTTCCATTTTTAATTCGCTCCCCATTGTTCGTCTATCAAGGAGAAAGTTCCGGTTTGCTACTGGTCTGTTTTCCATGCCTCTTAACACTAGCTCATCTTCCTTTTTAACAAAAAGAAAGTGGACCTCAACGGCACAGTGTTGGCAGAAGGCAGGTTTTATCCAGACTGTAACAGTACTGCTTTTTTCTTTTTAAAGGCATGTGTTTTTAAGGGTACCTTCTATGTAGAGCAAGCGATGCAGTATTTAAGATAAGTATTTTAAAGCTGAGTTCTTAAATGTATATGTCTAAGTCTTTTTAAATACACCCATATAAGAAAAAAACCATAGTAAATAAACAATTTACAGGTGGCCGAGAGTTACGGCAGATGTGTAAACTGTGTTTGACAGTCTGATGTTTGTGCCACTTAAGATGCAGGGCACAGCTACAAAGCCACCAGGTGAGAGCTGGGAACAGCCCTGTAGATTGAACAAGTGTCCACATATAAACGAAGTGTCTGCCCTGTGTTTGTAATAATTCTGATGCCTTGAGGCCCACTCCCTAATCACCCCAGTCTTTCAAACAGCCTGGAGATGCTATATGAGCTTGGCAGAGAGAACTGCGTGGGGTTTGCCCTTGACTCTGAGCGCACCCCTAAGGTGGAAAGCACAGGAGAGGCCACTGGTCCCGGTGAGGGGCAGCAGGAACAAAGTCACAGAGGAGGAGGGGGAGGGGGAGAGAAGGGGGAGGTCCCAGTGCTGATGATGGGGAGGGCCAGAGAAGGGAGGGAGGGGAAGAAGGAAAGGAGGAGGAGAAAGGAGAAGGGGGCTCCAGTGCTAGGGGAGGGGGAGCACGGGAAAGGGGAGGGGAAGGGGAGGGGGAGGTGGTTCCCAGTGCGGGGGAAGGAGCAGGGGGAGGAGCAGGGGGAGGAGTCCCAGAGCTGGTGAGGTGAAGTTGAGTCCGGAAATGCAGAGCCCTTTGTCTCCCCCATTCCCTTCCAGCAGCCTCCTCCATGTAGGTCAAAGACTAGAAAACGGTGTTCATTCCCTCGTGTGTGCGTGTACACTAGGATTCACACACAGAACCTGCGGCGTCCTGTGCCACAGCGCACCCTGTTTCTGTATAACCGAGGTCCCTTTGAGCGGCGCCAGAGAGAGGCAGGCGACCCACTGGCCGTCCCCCCGAGGCCCCATCTGTGAGCGGGGTGACAGCAGCACTGACTCTTCGGCAAGCAGATGTGGAATGGAAAGACAGCTTGCCAAGGTGGGGCAAGAAGGTCTGGTTTCTGGGAAGCCCTGAAATTCCCAGGAAATCTGGTTCGTTTGTACATCCCTTGGGGTGTACAACTCTTGGGGTGATTTTGGGGGGTGTATAGCCTCCTGTTTTAATCTTCTAATTAAAGTGGCTATGGGGGAGCCTTTCCAACAGCTTCCTTCTGGGGTCCCCTGAGTAGGCAGGTTTGAGTACCCCGGTGAAGCAGAGACTGCATCTGGGAGTGTTCTGGGTGACGTAAGTTCACCGTGGAGATGGAACCTCCTCCTCTGCTGGGCACAGACCTCGATGCAGGAAACGCGCATCCCGCAGGCCCTTAGCCCGTGCTGAAGTACACTGTGTGTCTCACGGTATCGTGGTGATGGTCTCAGTTTCTCTGAAAGCTCCAAACAAAACTGTAAGCCCCATCGTATCAGTCGGGGTTCTCTACGGAACAGACGCGACAGGATTTATGCCCGTACACATGGAGAGATCTTCTAAGAAGCTGGCTCGCTTGATTGCGGTGGGTTGGCAAAGCCAAGATCTGCAAGGAAAACCAGGCAGTGCAGGCCTAGACTCCCTTCTCCCTTCTCCCTCTGAGAAGGTCTGCGTGGACCAAGTAAGGGCTTCATAGATGGACAAAGACCCAACCAGCACATGGGAGGGAACCTGCTTTATGCAAAATCTACCAAGCTAAATGTTCAGCTCTCCTTGAACCGCAGGAACACCACCACCACCACCACCAGATCACAGGACATACATCGGGACTGGCGGGTGACCAGCCATCTGGGTCCTGTGGTACATAATTAACCAGCCTGCTAGTGTCTCTCAGAAGTTACACGCACTGGTCCTCCTTCACAAAGACTGAATAATAATCATAATTTTTCCACTTGCAAACCCCCCCAACCAAATAAAAAAATCTACCTCACATTAATGGATTATGTCTTCAATTCTAAGTTTTCTTCTTATGCATTTTTCTGAAACCTTTGTCTCCTGCATTTGATGTTCCCTGATCATTGCCTGAAGAATTCATGAGGCACTGACCAGGGGCTCGGCTCTTGGTAATACCCAGCTGGGGTGGCGTCTTCATAACTAACCTGCTGTTCTTCATCCGTGCATTCCCAGCTTGCAGCGCAGTGCATCATAGTGCTTGGTTCTTAATAGGTGCTCAGTAAATACTGCTAACTCATGATCACAGAACTCTCACTACTGAGCATCTGTTGCATTAAATTATTTCATTTCATTTCATTCTTATGTACCTCAATGAAAGAAACCTTTTGTTTCCATAATCATTTCAGAGTGCTTGAAACACGCCAGATCCTCTGAAATACCTGTTGGATGAATGAGGAAGAAACTGAGTGAGGAGGAATTAAATGTCTTGCTAACATCACACGGTCAGTAAACTACAGAAGCCAGGTTCAAACTTAGGTGATACCTTGTGATTTACCCAAGTTCCTACAGACTTACCCCTGTACTATACCACCTCCCATAAAACCAAACAAGCAGCCACAGCAGCAGAAAACAGTTCTCCAGAAACAAAAAGAGCAAGAGTAGAAACCAGAAAGTCAGGCAAAGCTCACTCCGACAGGAAGCCGCTTATACGTATGCTCTCCCAGGAGGAATGGAGGTTCGGCTTCTAGAGGGCAGCCTTCCTTACTGGAGCTGTAAGAGGGGAACTGCAGCAAAGCAACTCACGAATCCAAACATCTGTCTCTTGAATCTCACTCTCATTTGGATAAACTTTGTGCAGATGTGACATGAGGCTTTGATAGTCCCAAGCTAACTACTATGAGTGCTTCAAACTTTCAGAGGCTGAGGGTCAAAGCAAGCCCATTCTTTGGCATCTAGATTTCCTAGGGTGAGAGAACAGAGAAAAATCTCTCTCAACCTGCCCTCAACTCAGTGCAGATTGGGGGCTCTCAGAAAACTGTTAGGTTTCCTGTTTGGAATATGTTCCCGGCAGATTAAGGGCATTTCTCAAAGCCCTGCAGGTTTTCCTGCAATTCAAGGCAGGATGGTCAGACTAGATTTTATATTTACTGACTTGGCTATTTTGCCGCCAGCTATTCTTTGTGGGTTCCCGTCTTTCCACTCTCTTCTTTCGCTGGGCAGTGGATACTAACAGGATGCCGCTTATACGTATGCTCTTCCAGGAAGAATGTAGGTTTTCCCCTGGCTTCCTATCCCTGGTTCATCAAAAGGACAATGGTGACTTCAGATCTGGATTCTACCAGAGCTTGAGCATTGCCAGCCTCCCTCCCTGCCTGGGTCCCCAACAAGGCAGCAAACTCACCTCCTGGACCGGTGAGCTTCTCCACAGCATGCCAGGTTGGTGAGCTCACTCCCTGCATGGACAGTAAGAGGCATCTGGACACAAGGGCAGCATTTGCAAAGTCTGGAGGAGCTTGGGGCTTCCAACTGAGACCTCTGAGATCAAACCTCCCAATGTCTGGCCTTTCTCCAACCTCTCGCTTTTGTGGATTTTGCAGAGACAGCAAATGTCTTCAAGTGCCGGCCAGTTCACCAGGTGACACCCCTGGGGACAGGCACAGTGAGGACAAGGGACCTTGGAGGCCAAGCCCTAGCAGTGAATTGGGATAAGAATATGTAGGTCAGAGTCTGGCACGTGAAGTCCAGAGGACGGCAGGAAATGCCAGGCCGGGCTCGGTGCATGCCTTGGACTGCAGTGGCACTTTGAGCCGGTCCATTATTTGCTTTGTAAAATAAATGTCACATGGCAGAATCATGCCATATACAAATCAGCAGAAGTGTGTGACATAGTTATGTTGAGAAGGGTTTTTTTTTTAATTTATTTTTTATAGTATTGAAGATTGAGCCTCATCCTGAGCTATACTTCCAGCCTTTATTCATTTATTTATTCATTTTTGAGACTGGATCTTTGGAAGTCACTAAGTTACTCAGGTTGGGGTCTGGCCCATGACCCCCCTACCCCAGCTTCCCGGAGAGCTGGGGTTACAGGCATGCTCCATCATGACCAGCTGGGAGCAGGTTTTTACAGTGGATTGGGCCTACCAGCAATCGCGTGAAGAAGCCAGTGTACATTCCAGATGTTCATTATATTCCAGCCCTTCACTGGGGACAAGAGGGAGGTTTTCTCCTCGTGCAGGAAGTTTGATTTTAGTGGTCGAGGCAGAGCCACGCTTGCAGTGTGCACTAGAATGCTAAAATCCCACAGTCCCAATTAAGTAGGTATATATGCACAAAGCAAAAGAAACAGAGAAAAAGCAGTGGGGAGGAAAAGAAAAGGGAAGGGAAGAGGAAAAGAAAGATGGAAGGAAGGAAGCAGGGAAGGAAGGAAAGGAGAAAGGAAGGGTAAGCAAACCCAGTACTACGGAACCTTTCCAGCTGAGCTCTTTCCCCATTCAGCCTAAAGCACCTTGTTCCTTTCTACTGCCAGATTAAGACTTTGCTGGACAGGTGTAGGGACAAGGACACTTTAGTGCAGACATGGACCTCATCGACTGTGTCACTGAGTTTTCAACCTGTGTAAAATCGAGCCCTTCAGTGACTTTTTCTAAAGGTGCCTTTTTTGGTCATAGTGCTTACATTTCAGAATCTCCTCTGCAAGGAATTCGAACTAGGCCACTGCTATTTAGTTCCTTTAAAATTTATTTGGATTTCCAGACCATAGAAATCTGCCTCAAAATGTTCCTTATCCTGGTTTGTGACGTGTTGGATCACACCCACTCTTTACGTGGTGATTTTATGGAATCCACACGACATGCCGAGTCCTTTACGGTGCAGTCCAAATGAGGCTTTGCAAACAAGCACCTGGCATTACTCAGGTTCACGTGTCCTGGACACTGTTAGACTCCTTACTTACGGGGCTCTGCCCTGTCTGTACCGTCCACTTCCTAAACAACTTGCATCACTGCCTTGACCCCGGCACTTTCAGCAGGGAGTTCAGTGCATTTGTCACCCCAACTCTTCCCCACTCACCCCTGTGAGCTCCCCATCACCGTGCTCTTGCCTTGTCTTTTTGGTATGAAGTCTGCAAACGCCGTATGTATGTGTTTATTCACATGTTCATCAATTCCTGCCCTCGTAAGGCAGGTGCTGGGCGCAGTGGGCAACACACTGAGAGCTGGAAATGCGGTGAGTAAAGCCGAGCACCGTTTTCCTCCGGTGGGACCGACCGTCCAGATGGGGAAACAGTCATTAACTAGTCGTGCTAATTGATCCCCAGGACCCCCCCACCACGATAATGAATGTGTGCATACGGCCGAGCTACATGTTCTGTGGAAAACTACATTTTTTTTGGTTTTTGCTGGGTTTCTTTTTATGGTTTTAAGAAATGTTAACAAAGATGCCTGATTAAAGTGTGGAGCAAGAAGACGGAAGGCGGAAGAGTCTTCCTCAGGGAATAGAGAGAGAGGATAAAGGCTGTCTCTTCCTGCTCACAGACTTAACTCAGTCCCCATCATTGTTTGCTAGAGTCCTAAGCAGGGCCAGAGAGGGGACTCAGTCACCGTCAGCTCCTTCCTCCTCCTTCTTCTCCTCGTTTTCCTCCCCCTTCTCCTCCTCCTCCTCTCTCTCATCTTCCTCTTCCTCCTCCTCCTCCTCCTTCTTTCTCTCCTCTTCCTCTTCTGCCTCCTTCTGCTCTCTCTCTTTCTCCTCATCTTTTTCCATCTCTTGCCTCCTCTTCTCGCCTTACCTTTCATAAAATAGCATGGGTGAGGAATCACTCATTCATTTACACTTTATTCATGCATCTACCACAGTCTAGGGAGCCTTCCTACCTGCCAGCTCTAGTTCCAGGTTCTGGGGATACAGTGGAAAGCAAGTCAGTGTCACCACCTTCCGGGAACTTACATTCCAGGAATGTGTGTGTGTGTGTGTGTGTGTACATGTGCGTGTGTGCACATGTGCGCGTGTGTTGGGTAGGGGACAGTGAAAAATAAGCACACTAAGAAATACTGCAAATAAGATAATTTCCAGAAGTGCTAAGCACAAACAAAGAAAAACAGGGCCAGAACATTCGGAAGAGCCTAATGCACTAACTTAGCCAGAATGCATGGAAATGACCCAAGCTGCCCCTGTGTGAGGGAGAGGAACCATTTCTGTCTCATTTCCCCTTTTTCTTCTAGAGGTCACCAGTATTTGTTGATGTCTTGTAGGGAAGACAAAAATGATCTTTTCCTCTCCTACGTTTATGGCTGAGATGGCTAAGACCGAAGATCAGTTAACAAGAGAAGAGTGTAGATATTGATTTAGTTTAAATTTTACACAGCACGGGAGCCTGCATCTGGAGAGGCAGCCTTGAAGAAACACACCAATATATTTTTATTCTAGGTTTGAAGAAGAGCAGGTGTTGGTGGAGAAACACAAATGGAGAACCTAAGGTAGGATCTAAGGTGACAAACTGGGGAAACAGAACAAGGCCTGGCCGTTCAGATTCTTCTTGTCTCCAGGCACAAGGAGGGCACCTTTCACATGCTCTTAGGACCAAAATCGGAGTGATGGGCAGGCCGGTGCTTCTACGATGGAGGTGTGGAGGCAGCAGGTGGCAGATTGCCTTATCATCCTCTGCGTGGGTCTAAAGGTGCAGCTCTTGGCCTCTGATTCCAGCCAGTACCCAGGTCAGGTGATTATGCCTTTGAGCTGCTCAGAAAAGAGGGGTCCTGGAAACCCAAGAGAGAAGTCACTGCTGTGGGCTTGGAACTCAAGCCATTTAAAAAAGAATTTTTTAGGTAGAAAGTTGGCTGGACTGGAGAGACAGTGGACAGTTTAAACTGAGGGACATAGGAACCTACAGGTAGCTCTTAGAAATACCAAACATGTGAAGGTTCCATTTTACACTGATCACGTCTTAAAGACGTGACGGCGCCGACTAACACCTCAGGCTGCTTCAGACCTCCGCCTGGCAGAGTAAACTCAGAACTGCAAGCCGACTGGAATGTTCCCCGCACTAGGAACTGTAAAATGTAGTTTCTGCACACCGAAAGCACAGAGCTGGTGAAAGAAGCAGCAATGTTCTTGAGAAAAGAGAGAGCGAATGAATTAAGGGTGAATCTCCGCTAACTCATCTGCGAGCACATGCTGCAGACAAAACTCTTAGCGCTTTTACCGTGGGCCACTTTCCTCACACCTGCAGGTGACACTCTAACGAGCACACGAAACGCCTTCCAGCGCGACCTCTGAGACCTGAGGTCAGCCCGGAGCAGCCAGACCATTCTGCGGGCGGGGCGGGTGTGTGAGTGTGTGCGCGTGTCTCAGCCCGGGTCTTCCTGCTCATGACCCTCAAGACAAAGCCTCCAAGCAGAAATGCCCGAGAGCCCCAAGCTGGCCACATGGAGCGATGCTGTGTGTGTGCTGATGTCAGTGCTGGGAGCTCGGCCACGCTGGACAGCAGGGAAACAACACCTAGGGTTCTAACAACGCAGCCGGTCATGACGGGCCATCTGGTCTACCCAGCTCCCTTGATGGGCGTTCTGCAGACACGGATAGATAGGATCTGTTACCCCAGGGAGCTGGTTGTCTTATTGAAGAGACACGACAAAGAGAGAAGTTAGGACGTTACTGTGAGGCGGTAAGCGGAGTATATATCTAAGCTAGGTGATTTCTAAGCTAGGTGATTTTGTCGCTGTGAGTTTACTGCTATGCTGGGCACAGAAGAGAGAAGGACAGTCAGGCTTCCCCCTTCTGTCTGGGGCTCCCCTCCTCTCATAGCTGGTTGTTTCAGATCTTCGCCTCTCCCCCTGCGCTCTGGTTCCTTCACTCTGTTCTCGCTTTCAGCTAGAGACCTTGCTGTTTCATCAAGGCAGAAACAGTTGGAAGAGGTCTTCGGTGAGTTCCACGCAGCACATCTGCCTGTCCGCCTGCCTGTCTACTGTCTAGTACCTACTATCTACCCACTGCCTGCTGCCTACTACCTACCATCTACCACCTACCTGCCACCTACCTACCACCTACCCACTACTTCCTACCTACCACCTACTACCTAGCTACCTCCGTCTACTACCTACCCACCCACCCAGCTTGGCCCTCTATCAGTAGGGTAGATGTCCGTGTTCCTGGCTGAGGCCAACCCTGCACTGGTGCCTCTGCTGACTCCTTGGAGACCCCCTCCGAGTCCCTCAACTCCGGGATTCCTCTCTCCTGAATCATCACATGCACCTTCTTGTACATCCTTCTTGTCGATGTACATTGGCGGTTTTACCCGGATCCTACTTTCTCATCTAACTGCCACCTCGACTCTTTCCTTCTCTTTATGAGCATTAATTTGCTGCACTTTTTCTCTTATTTAAGACCAGCACTGCTATGGGAGCAGTAGAATTAATTTACTGGCTCAGCAGGAGAGAAATAAAGTCGGGGAGTAGAACGAGACTGAGGGTGACATCAGCACCTCATTTCGGGGTGGCCTCCCAATGCCTGTCCAGCAAGGTGAATAACAACCCGCGGCCTCGACCTTCTTCATCGTAGCTCTGATTTCTTTGAGTCAAAGCACAGCAAAAATACAGGCCATTAGCTGATTACACATTGCTGTTTTTATAACCTTCATAATTTCAGCCCATTAGCGGGACATAATTTATTGTGCTGAATTGCAGCAAAACTGTCTTAGAAGTAGGTGGGCAGCTATTTAAGAAAAATCTTTGAATATCAGAAATTGCAATAGACGGAGCTCAGTTAGCAAGCAGCCAGGGCAGTTTCTAAGGCAGTCAGGCTGTAGGTCTCCGAGGAGGAAGACAGGCTGCTGGATAAACACACACCTTCCCCCAAGCCCGAGGTCAGTTCAAGCCATGTCATCACCTGATCTCACTACCGAGGGCTTGGAATCTTGGTGGTAAACGCAGAAAACCTTGTCTTTCTTGTTACGATCAAACCTGGTCACCTAACATCGCGGAAGAAACTAGAAAAATGGAAAACTAACATTTAAAACAATTACTACGTCTAACTGTTTGCCAGGGGATAGGTAGGAGGGAGAAAAGGAAGCACATGTCTACTACCAGGACCAAAAGCACGGTACCGTGTTTCAAGACAAGCATCACAAATGCTTGATAGACTTGCAGGAGTATAGAACTGGAAGGGATCTCAGCGGTGACCTCAGGTCCCACGGCCCACTCACTTGATATCTGCTGGAAAAGGAGGAGAGGAGGGCTGACGAGGGTCATGCACAGGCTAATAGGGTACGGTGATCCCCACTGGGCAAGAAACCAAGAAGGAAGCAATGGGCGTTTTGCTATACACATTCACTGATGTGGCATATTTTTTAAAAAAAAAAAAAAACTAATGTGGCATTTTATGTGAGAGGCAAAGGGGAAACAGGATGGCTTCCTGACACGCTGGTGGGCACCTGATTAGAACAGAATTTCATCTAGATTTCTGCACTTCAGCAAGGAGGGGCAACACTAGAAGAAAGAGAATTTAAAAGCAGACTTTTTGGGGGGACTAAACCAAGCTTCAGGATGACTCAGGCATGGGGTGAAATGCATTCTGGTGGAAAGAGTAAATAACTGTCCCCCAAATAAGTGTCACAGAGGTTGAGATGACTGAAGTTCAAATCCCATAAAATATCACTGAGTAGTTCTACAACCTTGAGGAAGTTACTTATTTAGTGTGGAGTCCTACCGATGGCCTGTCCTTGGCAGAGAAGTTGGGTCAAGGTCAAGATGACATGTTTTACATGGACCAAATCATACATAATCAGGTCAATATTGTGGTCATATCGACTGGTTATAATTTACTGGGATAGGTGAAATATTCAAGGAAAACCAACCTGGAGAATTCGTATCATTTTGATGGTTCCATGATGGGAGAGTTGCAGCTATGACCTTTGTTCTGCTAGATAAACTCTCTGCATGATTGGCTGGGCGAGCGGGTGCATATATTAGACATGGGTCAGGTGAGGCAAGATGCAGAGCCTTAAAAACCCTTCCTTCCAGCTCCTTCAGGAAAATGGCCTCCTCAGGATGTAAATGGTCCCTGCCAAGATGGCGGTCCCTGGGAGTTCCCTTTGACTCACTCTGGATTCAACATGAGACTAACAGAGCTACTCAAACATTTTAGGCAGGCTATGTTGCTTCCTAACAACCTTCCCCTCATCACTGAAGACCGTTGGCTAGGTCTAGTGTGGGGACTCAGGCCTGAAATCCTAGCTACCCTGGAAGCTGAGGCAGGAGGATCTATTGAGCCCAAGAGTTCCAGGCTAGCAAGGGCAGCATAGCAAGATCCTGTGTAAAACCCAAACCACAACCAAACACACAGGACAGACAAGGAGAGTGCAGGCAAGAGTCTGAGGCAGTTATTCACTTCCTCCTGAAAGATCCCAGCGTTCTTTTGGTCCTTGTTTATGTCCCACCTCAGAGACCCAGCAGTCCTTGACCTGGCTGCCTCTTCCCCCGACCTCCTCTGACGCCCCTTGGTACTCACGGCACATCATCAGGAAACCCTGCATTTCTTCATCTTCTTTGAGTTTCCCCCTTTGCTCCGAAACCCGTGAGTCCAGCACTCTGTGTGGGAGTCATTTTGTTTCTTCCTGTGTATCACACATGGGAGCAGCCAGCAGCCAGGTGACAACCCACCCACGCAACACCTTCTTCCATCCTACGGAGGCTCTCAAGCCCAGTTCTCACGCCTCGGACTTGGTTAACTGCATGACTTCCAAAATCTCCATTTCAACACACAAAAAACCAAGGCTGCATCCTAATGGACACTTGTTTAAGAACCTAGATGGAGACAGCAGTAATGTCAGTGGATGCATTCTATTTTTCATTTAATTTTGCTCAGCTTTGCTGAGGTTGAATTGTGTTTTCTGCCATTGACAAGCAAAAGAGCCTGCTGATGCGGACTGCGGTGGCAGAGAGGTGAGCAGGTGATGTCACGCGCGCAGAAGAGAGAGCGCAAGGAACGACTGGGTGGGTGCATGGAGGAGGAGACTGAAAGACAGCGCTTCAAAGGAAGAGTGGAAGAGTAGTTCAGAGAAACTGAGTGAAGACAGTTTCCCACAGGGAGGCAGGCTTTGTGGAGATCGGGAAGAGGATCTGGACATGGGCAGGGATGGGCAGCTGGGAGGGGAACAGGAAGTAAAGATTATTATTATTTTTTATTTATTTATTCTTTTTTTCCAAGGAAGCATTTAGTAAAGATTATTAAGTTGCAACACCTATCTGTACCCATTCCTCAAGATGAGCGTGATTATTACACATCAAAACGTGCACTCACAAAGTAATAAATAGAATCAGAACAAAAGGAGCGGTAGAGGTTAGCGACATGGAACTCATTTGCTAAATGAAAATTATGGGGTCTTACCCCCAGCAGATCTGGGGCAAGGCCGGTAAGTTAAGCGTGTCCTGTGGCCTTGTGTGATATTGATGTTTTACATTTGAGAACCACCAGTGGGGATATTTTGCATAAGGTGAGGTTTCAAAGGGTTTATTGGACCTGAGAATGTGAACAGATCTATGTGGTACTGAAATAAAGAAGGTGCCAGGGGAAACTACGTGGCAGTAGTGAGAGCAGATGATTGTCTTAAATGACAAATTATCAAAGGTGAAAGGACCATAAAAGTGAGCTAAGGGGAGTGACAAGGACAGGCTTCTGTGTAAGGATGGGAGGGTGTAGGCCTACTGTCCCAGAAGGGCTGGGGGGAAGTGCTGGAGAAATGAGCTGGGGCAGGGCCAGGGAAGACCAGTGGGGTCCACAGGTGGAGGGGCAGTGAGTGACCAGGAGCAGCGATGGAGGTGGCCGTGAGGCGGTCAAAGGAGGGAGGGGCCCACGTTTGAATCGGTCATTTTCTCCCTTAAAATCGAAAATAGACTGGTGTTTAGAGCAAGGGAGAAAGTAGAGGAGCAGGGGCGTAAGGAGAGACGGGAAGGTTGGAACCCACATGCAGTCTCAGCACAGCACCGGGCGCAGCTGCAGTCTGCTTTGGAAGCAGAGAAGAAAGACCGTAGGATTTGTCCAGGGTAAGGGTGACTTTCTCCCTTGCTTTTTTGAAAACAATAATACCTTCATTAGTGAGCGTTCTGGGAATAAAACCCTTTACTATGAAAACAGGCAGCCTGAAAAACAAAAACATGTCCATAAATCAGAGAAGCAGAACATTTGTAGACTTATGACAAAATTGCTTGGTATGCAGTTTCTTTTTGTCTTGGATTAGAGTCGAGTTTAGATCGACAGGCAACATCCTTGAAGTGAAGACCCATTTGGGGGCTAGCATCTCTTTTCTGTTCATTCTCAGCCCGTAGGAAACCTGGCTGGGACCTGCTTAGCGGTATTGTTACAGCTGAGATTGGGGTGTTGAGGTCTCTCATTCATGGCTCGCTTTCTTCAAGATTATGGGCTTTAAATGCTTTTGTTCCAACTGTGCTTTGGTGCTGGACTTTGCTTCCATGGAAGAAGTTTAGATGTTCCTGTGGTTGTGTATCTTTGTCCCCACAGGCTCCCGTGCTGAAAGCTTGGTCCCCAAGGTGACTGTACTGAGAAGCAGTGGACTCTTTAAGAGATGGAAGAGACCAGAACTTGGAGGCCCCACATTTGCGAGGGATTCATGCCCGTCTTGGGAGACTAGGTTAGGTCTCAAGGGACTGACCGGTCACTGGGAGAGCGGGTTGTTAAAAATAAGTTAGGTTTTCTCGGCTCCCCCTCTTGCCTCCTTCTCCCTCACACATGTTTTCACTGTGCGATGCCATCAGCTCTTGCCAGAAGCTCACAAGATGGGGGAAATTCGTTCTTGGACTTTCCCCATCTGAAGTTGTGAGCTACGTAAGCCTTGTTTCTTTATAAATCACCAATCCCCAGATATTTTTCAATAGCAACACAAAATGGGTGAAGATTGGTGTTAAAGGTGGAAGGAATTCCGATAATAGAGATATTTCACCAGATCGCCAGGCCTAGATTATACCCAGAGACCAGGAAGACACTCAGGAAGTATTTCTGGAATGAATGGACAGAGAGCAAGGGAACGAACAATAGTAGTAGGCATGGAATTGGTAGGAGTGGGGAGGAGACACTGTCGAAGTACAGATCATTATCCTTGGTGTGAAGGATACCCTTGGCTTTCCTCAGATCTGCGGGTGAAGGGTTGTCTCAGCCCGTTCTGTGCCGCCATAACAGAACACCCTAGATTAAACACTTTATAGAGCACAGAAACTTACATCTTACAGTTCTGGAAGCTGAGAAGTCCAAGCTCCAGTGAGATCTATTTTTTTTTTTTTGCCTATGTCATCACAGATTAAAAGGCAAAAGGGAGAGAGAGAGAGAGAGAGAGAGAGAGCAAAGCAACTTCCACCACCTTTTTATGGAATTGGATGAATTCATCCATAAGGATGGAGCCCTCAGGACCTCAATACCTGTCATCGGCCCTGCCTCCCAGTGTGGTTGCACTGTGGATGGTTAGCGACTGAGAGAGACGTTCAGATCACAGAAGTAGTTTATTTGAGAGAAGAGCCCAAATGAGACCAGAGAGGAAATGGGTAACAGAGAGAGGAAAGGGAAGGAAAGCAGGGAAGGGTGATTAATAAGAGGCTGCCATTGTGGGCAGCAGAGGTTCCCTCCCACTGGGGACATTTGAGAGACGCTAGAGAGCTGTTCCCGCCAAAGGCATTTATGCATGGTGTCCTGTTTGCCACTGGGTGAAGACTGCTTTTGGGTACGAGCACTCGTCTATGTCTCTGGGGACCCTGAAGTTAGACAAAGCACACACAGCTTGGGACATCTCTCAGGCAGGGTGGTACAAGCTGGGTGTCTATCAGTGGATAAATGCTCTGTGTCTTTTGATACAGAAAGACCCCCAACATATTAGGTTTGTAAAAAGCGAGATGCATGGTGGTTTGAGTAGAATAGTATACTGCCATTTTCATATTTTATATGCATAGAATATCACTAAAAAGATATACAAGCAACTGGAAACAGTGTCTCCTCTGACCTAGAAGCTGGCATGGAAGAAAAGGCAGATGAGGTGAAAGACATTTGTTTTTACTGTAATACACTGTAGTATCTGATTTTCTAAAACAAGTTCATATGTAACCTGTATTAATGGACTGGGATTGTTGTATGTGTGTGCAGATTGTAGTTATAAAACAAAATAAGGACTTCTTTCTCCACCTCCATTCCCCACCTAGAGACCTTTGGGAATTGGATCCCAAAGGACTGTGGCAATTTTTGGAGCTCTTCACACCATGGATGTTGGGATATTCCATTGCCAGCCCTTGGGGAAGTGTCCTTTTCTAGAATTCTTCCTTGTTGCAGTTTTCAAAGGTCTCTGCTTTCCTTTGGCCCCAAAACATGGTGGCTCATAAATGTCAAGCACACCAACAGTCAACATATTCTGGCTCAAATCAGACTAGATGTTCTTGATAATATATTGCCAGCAGAAACGTTCTCATCCTAGAGGCAAGTCCCTAGAGCATGACTGTCCCTCTACGGAGGTGTCCAGAATATCTCAGCATTTGGCCGGGTGCTGGCCAGTCCCAGAAGTGCCTGGTTAGCATGTCTTCATTTTGAGGAACTGGGGCTCTCTCTGAAGTGCTGGAAGAGGAGGAACTAATGAAACTGGTGGACCCCTTCTGTTTCTTTTGCTGCCTCAGCCTCTCCATGGAAGATGGGGTTAATCAGCAAAGTGCTCAATTTAATCAGCACAATCAGCTGCACTGAACATAGAATGCCCAGATTAGATGGTAAAATTTTTTGGCAAGAAGTAGGGTTGGAGATGCAGAATTCCTAATTCTCTTTGTTGGCACCAGCGAATAGTGATGACAGAGATCATGATTTTCATTTAGATTAGTGTAATAGCAACTCTAAATGCTCTTCCTATCTCCGGTCATGCCACTCTTTAAACCATCACCCAAGAGGTAGCTACTGTGACTTTTCTAAAAGTCTCTGATGACCCATTTCTTGTATTCTACTTTTCTACATGAAGTATTCTATTTTCTACATTCCAGTAACCAGGGTGCTCAAGGTCTTTCATGGTCTGTAACTCTGTCCACTTGCCTAGCCACATCATTACCATTTCCCATACGTCTCTATTTTCAGCAGTGTCTGCTGACCTCTTACATTACCAAGCTAAGCAGTGCTGGTCCTCCGTGGTTCCATGGTCCTGTTCAAATCCTTCCCTAGGATAGTGCCCATTCTACTGTATGGCATTGTTGTGCCTTCTTGCCTACCTCTTTTATTTGATGGTGAGCTTTTCTAGTCTCTTGCCTTTCTATTCAAAGCATGCAGTACATTTTCAATGAAAGTTATTCACTTTTATTGAATTTTATTGCGTACTGAGTGGAGGGCACCCCGCTGCAGAATCTTTTACACCATAACCAGAAAACAGGTACCAACGCAGAGTGGGGAAACAGCACCAAGGTTGGTCCTAGACCTTCCTAACCATGATGTAACAGAGGCCCTTGGTGTAGCTGAAATTCCCTCTTCCCTGTTCCCATGCAGCACCACCTGCTGTGTGCTTCCATTCCATCACTTTGGGAACAAACGTCTTCCACTCTCATGGTTGCATTCATGGTTCAGAAGAGGGCTGCAGGCTGAGTCCCTAGCGGAGAGGCCTGCAATGGAAGTGCGTGTGCGGGAACTTTGGGAGGTGTCCTCTCAGTTTTGGCATCTGTGCAGGAAGTGAAAGAACCAGATTGGGAAAAGAGGGAAGTTGGGCTGTGGAGAAGGAGCCACAAGGCCTTAGCTGACCCCACAGAGAGCTCTGAGCTGGTGAAGTCCTTCAGGGTTGGCCTAGGTTGGGGACAAGTGGCTGAGTGTTTATGTCCCTGCATCAACCAGACTTTGGGTGCACAGCACCCCCGGGAGGGTCATGAGTCTGAGCCAAGTGGCTTCTTCCCCCACAGGCAGTTTCTCTAGGGTCTTGAGACCTGAGAGCTGTGGGTGGGCAGCAGTTGCAGGCGTTGCAGGGACTTAGTCTTTCAGTCCCAAACAGGGATCTGGGCCACATGCCATTCTATATCATCTGTAGATACAGATTCTGGAGTCCGCATGATTGTGTTCACCTGTGAGGTCCACCACTTGTTGAGTGTTCCAAGGTGATAAACCCACCCCAACATGAATGGCTGGAAAAATGTTTGTCACCTGTCAGGGTCCAATGGGGGCGGCTCATTTCTACTCCACACAGTGTCAGCCATGATGGTTCCTGTAGGAATGGAGGCCGGAAGTGCAGCACAGATTCCGCTCCGAAAAGGACTGGGTTTCCCCATGGAGCTTTGTTTTCAAATTCAGCAAAATCTTGGCTCCTTTATATAAAGAACAATGGTTTGTTCTTTAGTTTGCTCTGGAGTTATGGAGAAGTAATTAGAGAAACTAGAAGAGAAAAAGTGAGAAAATTTAGGAAGGAAAAACTGGCAGTTTCTCTGGGCTAAGGAGCAACTTCTGGCCCATGACCATCATTGAGTTTTACCTTCACAGCTCTGCTGCCCTCAGCAGATGATTCAAAAATGGAGCAGAAATGCAAGCAGCAGCTCCAACCAGCCATGCCCAGAGAAACCATTGGTAAATCATCCTTACACATGGATTCTATTAAATATCGGTATTTGGAAGAAGCGTAACGTTTACAACTTTATTTTAGATATGATGGTTTGGTTTCATTTTTAGGAGTTGTGATTTCTACATAGGTCACAGAGGTTTGGTGAGTTGCCTATCAGCAGGGCATAAGAATGGCAAGACAGTAGCTTTCTAATCAAGGTTTTCACATTCATAAGAAATTTAAAAGCCTTGTTATGGGTTAAGCAGTGGCTTTTGAAAAATTAGACCGTGTTTGGCTATGGGAAGAGATGTTCTCTTTCACATTTTGCTCATTTAACCTGTTGCAAAACTAGCAGTGTTTTGCAACCTTTAAAATTTTATTTTAAAAATAGATGTCAGGTGAGGCCTCTGACTCCCATGACAACATGTGTTGCCTCAGGGTGACTAAAGGGCCAGGTGTGCTCAGGACCCAGTGGTGTGTGGAACAGAGCACCTTCCCTGCTAACCCTGGAATCATCCTGGTAACGAGAATGCATGGGTCAGCCTCTCACTGCCTCAGGTTAGACAAGAGTTCAGCGTTTCTTTCACGAACCTCACAAAAATGACCCACTCACTACATGCACAATCAGCAGGCTCATCTCTTTCCTCTTTCCCCATGCCTTCCTCTTCCGGGAACAAATAGGATTCTCTCCTCTCACGCCGAGGGGGTCTGTCCCTTCCCTGTAACCACTGTGTCATTGTTTTGTGTCCCTGAAGCTTTGACTTCTCCTCTAAATGGGCTTATCGCAGCATTCCTCAAAATACACATTGCTATCCTGAAGGGCATTGAAGGCAAGGCTGGAGAATAGTTTGTATCTTCTCACAGTGTGTGTGTGTGTGTGTGTGTGTGTGTGTGTGTGTGTACCAGCTTGCTGCAGATGGACGTGTTTTCAAGGAATCTTCTTGATCTTTAATAGTCTCTTCTCATTCATGTGAACCCCAACATACTGGCTACAGAGCCCCATCTATAAGGCACATGACTAGCTGTCTCATCTAAGAAAGTGGGGTGGGGAGAGGAGTAAAACAATGATTTCTGGCTTAGCTTCCTACCCCCATAGGCCTCAGTACTGCACACTGGGTGGAGGACACCCCACTGCAGAATCTTTTACACATAGCTGGAAAACAGGTACCAATGCAGAGTAGGGAAATAGTGGCAAGGTTGATCCTAGACCTTCCAAACTGTGATGTGACGATGACTGTTAGTGTCTCTGCCCTGTCCTCCTAGGGTCACCTACTATTTAGAGCTATGAACTAATTGCTTAGAATCACAAAGATCATCCACGTCTCTCCTACAGATTTTGAAAATATTGTACGTACTTTCAACATATTGCAGAAAACTTGGAAAATCCAATGAAAAGTACAGAGGATGACAAAATTCACCAATAATTCCTCTCAAAGGACATTGTTGCTATTAAACCTTTAGTATATTTGGTCTTAAAAATGCATAATGATGCTTTATCATGAGCTGTATTCACTCAGCAACAGATTAAAATTCTCCATTTCAGTATCAGGAGGTTTTCATTTAGCATGAGCTTTGTAGTGGTTTGATGGTATTGCATTGCATGGATAGCCATGACTGATTGATTTATTTCATACCTTTCTGTCTGGATATTGGGGCATCCTTTCCCTTTCCTTGGATTTTTTAAATAAACAAACATCGAATGAATTACTTCCCTACCAGATATTTCGATTTCTGACTACTTTCTTACCAGATATTCTTAATGGTAAATTTCTAGGGTATAATTTATATGTATTTTGGGGTGTTATTTTGGTCAACTTGTCTTATAAAAAGTGTTCTCAATTTATACTTCCTCTAGCAGGATAGAAGAGTGTTTGGGTGACAATTAGGGATGACCAGTGACCACACTAGCCAAATAACTCAGGAAGTGGAAAGTCTGATGTGGCAGCCAGGGTCGAATGTTGCTCTTTGATACTGCTGTATTTATAATACATCTGAAAACTAAATGGGAAAAGCAAACCTTGGTCACTCAGGGTCAGGGTCATCCAGAAGGATCGAAGGAACTAAAGGGACACCCAGGATCTTAATGAGATGTCTGTGCGCTTCGTGCCCATCTCTCATTCCGTAGAGGAGACCTCTCCAGCTGAACCAACCTGTTCAAAGCAGAGGGCAAGGCGGCTGTTGAGAAACTTGAGAAAAATTGGTCTATGACAAAAAGGAGGAAAGAAGGAAACCTGTGCATTGTGAGTGCATTTGCCACAAAGATCAGCTTATTTCATCCTAAAAATTTAGCATGGATATTTTTATACCCATGTTACCACTAAGGAAATGGAACTCTGAGTCTGAAATGTCCCTGATGGTCATGCTGCTAATTAAGAGCAGACCTAGGAACTGCTCTTATGTTTGTTGGACTCTAAATTAGAGCTATTCTAACCCAGAGGCCTTCCTAGAAAGTAAGAACAAGAAGGAGATGCTTGCACACTCACATTTATTTCACCGATGCTAACAGTGGCTGGATGTGGGGCCCACCAGTGTCCAGCAGCAGATGAATGGATGAAGTTATGGTTTAATAACTGTCTCGGTTAATTTTCTCTTGTTGCTGGGACAAAACACTCAACACCCAAAATGAAGAAAGGAAAGGTTGATTTAGTTCACTGTTTGTGGAGGTTTCAGTCCACACTCAGCTGGCTCCAAGGCAAGGTGGCAGGGCACAGGGGAACACTTCAAGGCAGCAGCCAGAGCAAAAGCGACTAGAACAAAAGAAAGGAAACTAGCCTCTTCTCCTGGTTTATATTGTACACAGGCTGCCACACCCCGCCTTCCAGGGCCAGTGTAGCACTCAGGAAATCTCCTTGCCCTCCTTTGCACAGGCTGAGGATAGTTACAAAGCAGAACCCTGGCTCCCTGCTAAGTCTCTCAGATAAACTTCCAAACTTCTCAAGTTGGCACAATGGACCAACCATAACAATAACACAGTGGAGTATTATTCAGCCACAAAAAGGGAGGAAGTCCTGTCAGTTGTAGCAACATGAGTAGACCCGAAGCATACCGTGTTAAGAGAAAATAAGTCAGACCCAGAAAGACAATTACTGCATGTTCTTACTCATTCGTGGGAGCTAGGAAAGTTGGTCACATAGCAGCAAAAGAGAATGGAGATCACTAGAGGCTGAGAAGGGCAGAGTGAGGGGAGGGAGAGAGGCTGAACAATGAGTGCCCCAACACAGCTGGGATGGTGGTGGGGAAGGAGTTTGAAGTGTCCGTAGCTCAGTGATCCACAGCAATTAACTTCACACTTCAGAATAATTCAAGGGGAATAGTTCATGGCTTCTGCACATAAAGATGACATCAGAGAAGATCGAAATGCTAGCTTGCCGGTGTGATCCTTAGATATCACCCACACATATACAATGTGGAACCCCATAAATAAATTCAAAGAAGAAGAAAATATGCAGCTGAGACCACAGCACTCTGTGGAAGAGAAGTCCTCCCAGTCCCTTTCCTATTGCTTGGGACAGGTAAAGCTGGGGTCCAGAAGGACACCTGACCCTCCCCATATATTCCAGTCCTACTCTGTGCCAGGCATTATTATTTTGTCGACCTCATATTATTTTTATCCTCGACATCTAGTTTCCTATATCAGAAATGGCACTTGTTCAGAGACCAACAGCCCTGGTTCAGTTCCTGGGTTTAGGTTGCTGAGAAGGAACAGGTCAGGGCTTGGGGTAAAGGGCCCAGGGATGGCATTGTTCATGTGTGGGTACATCCAAACCATCAGGACGCAAGACTTAGACAAGGGTAATGTTTTGTATGCTTTCAGCAAAACAGAGAGAAAGCAAACAAACAACTGAGCAGATGGACAAGCAATACATTCTATATAAGACCTCAGGTTCTCCCGGGCATTGAAAAGCAATCGGTGTGCAGCAATTCATTAGCTTCTCCAGGTCTGATTCTCCCTTGGCACACAGCGGTCGAGCAGGGCAGGTGGCCATAAATTCAAACTGATGCGTAAGGCTGCTGTCAGTGTTGAAATTCTGTCAGGCTTGTGGTGACAGCACCTGGGGCCACCTTAATGTGAGTAAAGTAGGACAACCGGAGCTGGGGGACTCCTGGAGGAGACTACAGGAAGTGCTCCTCTGGGAGCTGCCCTGGTGGAACACGGAACAAGGGTCTGGTTAGACCTTGAGGTCTGCCTGGTGCCTGTGGGAAGTAATGAGGATGGAGGTGCGTGTCGAGCACCTCACAGGGCAAAGACTGCTACCCACCAATTCTAAGTGTGTGCAATTCTACAGGACAGGTGGTCCGGGGGTCTCTAACACACAAATGCACCTGGTGCATTGAGAAACATCCAGCTAAAAGCAGGAGTGGCTCTTGTTTGGATCTTCATTTCAACAAACCAGATGTAAAATGGGAGTTTTGAGGCATCTAAAGGGAAATGAAGCCAAACTTGGAGAATGTTAAGAAATTATCATTAATTTTGTGGCCTTGCTACAGAAAATGTCCTTAGGCATTGCACGCTACAATGTACGTGCACCCTGATGGCAGTATGCTAAATAAAGACATCGGCCACAGCAGACACTATGTATGTGATTCCTCTTATAGCGGTCCCTAGGATAGCCAGATTCCTAGGCAAAAAGCCAGGCATGGGGGTGATGCCTGTAGTTCCAGAACTAGGGAGCTGAGGCAGGAGGACCACTTTGAATTCAAGGCCAGCCTGAACTACATAGCAAGACCCCGTCTCTACCTGCCTTCCAAAAGAACCTTCATAAACTGAAAGCTGAAGGGTGTTTAACAGCCAGCAGCGGAGGCCTAGTAGGAAGTTAGTATTTACTAGTTGCAGAATCTCAGCTTGGGAAGATGAATGAAGTTCTAGGGGTGGATGGTGGCGATGATTGCATAGCGGTGTGAAATACTTAAACGCTCCTGAACTGTACACGTAAAGATAGTGGAAATGCTAACATACATGTTACGCTTATCACAAGTTTAAAAAGCCCTCAGGTATTAGAAATATCTGCAGGTGGGTGGTATGACACCTAAGATTTGCTTTCGGATAACCTAGTAAGAGCAAAAGATTGGATGTCAAAGAGGAAACCAGACTAGGAAAATGTGTGTAACTGTTGAAGCCGAATGTCGGAGAACGGGGCTAGTCATCTTGCTCCTGCATTTACGATGTGCCAAACCGTCTGTCCAAGGGAGTTTAAAATAGATCGTGTTTTGATCGAGTTGAATTTTCTGAGATGCTCTGTGCATTTATGCTCATTTTTGAAGACTCAGTGAAAAACAAACCAAAACCAAATCCTGCATCACCCTAATGACATGAACTGTCACCGCATGAAATTGAGCATAAAATAAGCCCCAGCTGGGGAGGAGGTCACGGAGACCGCCTTAGCGCAAGCCACGCTCGTATATTATACATATGTTGGGAGCCGTCCTTGTGCTGTCCTTGTCGGGGTGCTGGGAAGGACAAGGAATTGTGCACATCGGTGGTCCTCACTGTGGCTGCCACCTTCCAGCTCACTGGGCGCATTTACAATGCCAATGCTCAGGTTACTCCTCTGGGCCAGGGGGCAGTGTTTCTCGGCAGTTCCCTAGGCGACTGTAACGCGTAGCCAAGGGAAGACCTACGTGTGTAGAAGCCGCTGGATACATAGTGGGTGCGCATAAAACGGTGATGGAAAGTGGATCTGGCCTGAGTTACTGACTATGCTGGGATTTAGCCATTTGATAAAGCCTTTTGCAGAAAAGAATTTCTATGCTTCCCTTTCTGCAGCCAAGGGAAGGAGCTCCCGCAGGCCATAAACTTACTTGTTGAGTCTCTGCTGGAGCAAGTGCACTTACACTCCAGGCAGCAGCACGGTCGCTGTAGCAGGAGCCTGGAGAGATAAGCGCGGCTTCCGAAATGCTTTTGGGGCATCACAAAACCCGCATTGTAACACAACGCTCTTTGGAATAACATGAAAGAAAAGCGAAGGAAGCCGGTTTATCAAAGGAGAAATGAAAGCCCCTGGGATGTGAGTTTTTTATAAAAATTTTATTTTAAAAGGGAGTAAAATTAAACACAAGAAAACAGAACAGAATGGGACATAAGAAAGCATAAATTTCAAAGCTAGACAACCAGAGATCTTCACTATCTGTCATATTGTCCCTTGTTTTCTTCTAAATGGTTGTCCATATCTTTGAATATGGAGAGCTCATACTAAATAACACAGCCAATCTTTTCACAAGATGTGTAGTTCACTGGCTCCCACTTGCTAGGCAGGGGGCAGGGGGAGGGAGGACATGGGATGGGGGACAGGACGACATGAGATGTCTGATTCTCAACCCACACGCAGGCAGGATCACAGTTGCCCCCAGAGACGGGAAGAGTTCCTTGTTCTCCCGGCACCCCAAGTCAACCACACAGTGCAGGTCCCGAGGCGTCAGGGTGTCTCCCCTGCAGGACTCCCAAAGTCCGACATACTCACTTGCTATTTTTTTCTGATGAATTGACCATTTCATTTCCAAAGTTCTGAAATGGCCAACAGACCACAGAAAGAATTCTCTTTAGGCTCCTGTTTGAAACCAGCAGCTACAGCGATCTGCTGGCCTTGCTTCAGGGCCACTGAATTTTATTTTGAAGCCGAAGAAGCCTTTCATCATATCAACCACAAAAGATACGATCGTTCCACGAGCCGGGGAAGGGTAAGCAGCTGTTCGTTGGAGATCTCCACACTTGACTTCTGCTGCTCAGCTCCGGCCCCACCCCTGGTGCGTTAGCAGACAGATTTTCTCCCTCCTTCCTGGGAAGCCACGTGCACACTGATTCACATAACTGAACAGGGGAAGTGAAAGCTCCTCACAGCGTCTCCCTCACCTCTGTGGCTTGGTATCTGGTGGGTGCATTCACAGGGCAATGGCTTCCAACAGACCGACAAGAAGCACCCCAAATAACTCTTCCGGGTGGTGATGGAATAAATGATCCCAAAGCTTCGGTATAGGGAGGTATTTTTACCCTCCATTCAGAGTGAATCATAGAGGAATAGAGTTGCCATATTTGGCAAATAAAAAAAGATTTGGTGAAATTGGAATTTTGGACAAATATTTGGAAATATTGCCGGAGACATCATTATATCATAGAGGTTCAGTTTTTCTTGGAAATGTCAGTTTAGCTGGGCATCCTGTATTTTATCTGGAAATGCTAAAAAGAAACATCCTTCCTCTCAGATGTGCAGAGGCTGAATGTTTTATTTCAGGGATTCTGGGAGGTGCACGTGGTCAGTGAATGTCCAGGAATATGGACTGGGGCTGGGGCGGAGGGTGCTGTTGGTGGAGAGCATCAAGAGGTCAGTGTGTTAGTTCACAGCTGCTGTGTAACAAGCAGCCCCAAGCTCTGTAACTTCAGGTAGTAGTTCCTTATTGCATACACTCAGTGTGCAGTGGGGCAGCTCCATCTCCAGCTGTACCTCTCTGATTTCGGCAGGGTAGTTCACCAGAAGGATACGGTTGACGCTCCTCTCCCTGCTGAGAGCAGAGGGGTAATCGATGTGCAGTTTTACAAGGACAACAAATGCTCAAAATTGTAAGTGGACACATGCAAGGCGTGACTGGCACCCTGTCATTTCCACCCTCACACCCTTGGCCAGTGCAAAAGCCACAGGTCAAACACAAATTAAAAGGTTATGAAAGTGTATTTGTCCCCGGAGAGAGTATGAATGCTGGGAATGAGGAATGGGGCTGAGGCCCACACAGGGAGACTGAGGGATAGGACAGGAGGAAATCCAGTCCCTGGTACCTTCAGAGCCAGAAAGGACTCAGGCATGAGGGGAAGAGGACACAGGAGGTCAGTGACCAGGTGGCAGGATTACCAGGGTCAGAGGAGCTTAGCTGGAAGTTGTGTGATTCCTCACTAGTCCTTGACGCCTGTATTTGTGTGCTTGCCTGGAAAGGTTTGCATGGGCTGACACGAGAAGGCGGGAGTTTAATGGTCTGCAATTCTCCTCAATGTCACCCTGCAGTCCATGTCACTCTTTGACTTCTCTGCTATCCTTAGTGGCTCCTCTGGTTCACAGGCAAGACACGAAGCCCACTGTACGAGACAATGCTCTGTGCTCGTCACTGAGGTAACCAGGACTCTCCTCGTTCATGGAGGAGAAAGTGGATGAAGAAGACAGGACATCACCGAGCCTAAGATGCTGGGGGTTCCAGCTATGGGCAGGACCGGATCCAGGGGCTCAGATGGTGTCTCGGGGAGTCTATTCCACCATTCCTGTGCTGCCTTCTCCCATCCTGCTGCTCCCTTACTGGACTCCTGCTGGGCTGCTGAAGGCTCCAGATTCATCCCGAAGAACCTGACAACTCAGGTAGCAAAATACATCTCTTCCTCTTTAGCCAGGTGAAAACTGCAAGTGGAATGCTGAGCTTCACGAAGGTCAAATGTCCACTGGTGAATGAGTCGCCGTCACCAGGATGCTGACTCGCCAGCTCTGGGCGGTGAAATCTGACCTGTCCCCCCTAGACTTCTGGGCCGGGAGCTGAGGCAGGATGGGAAATCGAGAAACCGTGGTGAAAGAGGGGACAAGGTGCTGGGCAGGCCAAAAAGCAGCAGATGCCTCTTTCAGAGAAGTACTCATTTCACAGAGTAGTAAAGGATTTTTCAGCCTCTGCCTTTCTTCATTTCCTTCCACTGAGGCTCTGTGTGTGGGGGTGCCTTCCTCTCCCTTGAGCATCCCAGGGTCATCATTTATGTGAAGGACAAGGTGCCACCCACATGGTCACTCTCTCACTGACACTCCCTGCTTTATTTTGAATAGAACCCACCACCCCTCATCGTGCTTGACTCTTTTCTAGTCCCTGCTTTCTTCATGCACATCTCCTGTGGTATAATTTGCTTGCCTATCATGTGTATTGTTATTTTGCGACCCAAACAACATTTTCCCTCCCCTCTTGAATCTTCATGAAGCCCACCAGGCAAGCACTATCGACCCACACAAGGTTTCCTGGCATCAGGAAGTGATCTGCTAGTCTTATGCAATAGATTGAATTCAGGGTAAGAGGTCAGCTGCGGTACACCGGGGTGTACCAGATGTCTTATCTGGTGGGCCACTTCCGGGTGAAGAGGATGGACATTGAAAGAGAGGCTAAGACTTTGTATTTTATAGTTCACTTTGGAGGGAGAGACTTTAGTTACCTAGGCTGACATCAGAGTGGACGATGGGCCTATGCATGGACAGCTCTGGGTTTGCATCTGGGGTTCTCTTTCCATTACCTGAGCCAGGACCTGGCTTCTCTCTGAGACCTGAACAGGACTGAGTTGATCTGAGAGAGCCCTGGAGCCCAATGCCCATTTTCCATTTGGTTTCACGAGGGATAAATGCCTGGTCCTCACTCTCTTGGGGCTGAAGCAGTTGGCACGTGCTGTGGTGAGGTGTGAAGTGGGCGGGGTCAGCAGTGGGTGGGGTGACCCGAGCCTCCGGGAAGCCTGTGCGGCATTCGAAAGAGCTCACGCCTTGGGAAGCACTGCCCAGGGTTAGTCCTCAGGCACCTCTGAGAGGGCTGCACCTAACTCAACAGTGGACACGTTAAGTGGTGCAGGGCGAAAGCAGAATGAAGGAGGCGACCCCGAGTTCACACGGAGGCTGTCTGCTTGGAGAGCTCTGGGACGCAAATTCTTGGGAATGTCTGTCTTTGCCAGTGACCTCGTGTGTTTATCTAGCTGTCCAGCTGAAGGTTCACCCTGACATTTCAGCAATGAGGCAGAGCTTACGGATTTACGGTGTTGACTTGGGCAAGAGAAAGGGGCCACTCCCTGGTGCCCGGCAAGAAACACGATGTGGGAAACCTCCGCTGTCTCACACCATGCAAGATGGTGGTTGGGCTCCCCCTACCTCCGTGAGTGTCCCCAAGGTGACCACGTGGAGGCCAGCCACAGGCAGCTCGTGGCCCCTGAGAGGGAGCCCAGGAGGCAGAGGATGATCCTGTGCAGAGATCACTGCCCTGACAGAGGGCGGTAGGAAGGGTGGTTTAAGGCAGAAAATGCCTCTTTGTGCATGCGAAGAGAAGTCTACAAAACCGTGTAGTAAGGAGTATCTCTGCAGAGCCGGAAGGGACAGCTAGAAAGAGATGGCAGGGGAAGGGGATCCCTGCTTTCCAGTTGACCGCACTCTACACTGTTTGCTTAAATTATCTTTCATATCTATTGTTTTTTAATGGAAACATTTACAAAAGGCTGCTTTAATTAAAGCAAAACAAATCGCAGGCCTCGTTCTACCTTTCTTCTCTGTGATCCAGGAAACAGGAATTCGTTTACCAGCTGTGTGGACTTTGGCGAATCTTTTGACCTCCTCTGGCCCATTACCTCATCTGGAAAGCAGGGTTTATAGCAGCGTCTGCTTCACAGCGTGCCTGGGAGGACCAGGAGTGTAAAGCGTTAAGCTCTGGTTATCACACGCACTCGTACATCCTGGCATCGCTGGCATTGTTCAAACGCTGTGTTAACACAGACCTCAGCCGTGTGCCAGTTTGTCCCCAAAACAGTGCCTAGCGGTCATGTAGGTGCCAGCAGCAGCTGTCTCGGGGGCCGTGGTCCCTGTGTCATGGCTGGGGCTGTGAAGGGCAATGACACAGTGGCTAGTTGGTTCCCAAAGGCCCAGAGTGTCGGGAGGGAGAAGGAGCAGCTGTTGGGGAATCAGAGGCCAAGGCAGAAGGCAAGGTTGATGGGGTCACACACACACCTGTCACCATCTCAGTGAAGTAAATTACCCTCTATCGTGTCCTATATATGTCCGAGAGATCTGAAAAGAACAGAAAATGTAGAGTTGCCCAAGCAGGAAACCAGGGAAAGAGGGGACTTTAGTTTGGCTAAAATGTAGTCTCTCTACCCTTTCCTCTCCTTCCGGCACCTTCAAGATTTGTTTCCCTTTCCACTGAAGCTACCCGGGGCCAGAAGGATCTTTGCTTTATCTTAAATCACAAACTCATTGGCTATGAGGGCCGAGTGGAACCGTAGGTCAATTTGAGTGTTTCAAGTATCAGAAAATGGGGGTGAGGCTGTTTTATGACTGGGACATTTGCCTATCTCACACAATTAAAAATCCAGCAGGAAGGAGGGCTTTGGCTTGGTTGATCCAGAGCTCACAATGCCACACAATTCAGATTTTCTGTGTGCATATCCTCTGTCCTCCGTGTTTGTGCCAGACAGATGGCCTACTTTATTATGTATTTCCAGCCAGCGGAAGGATGGGGAGAGAATCAAGGATGGGGAGAGAATCTTCACTCCAACTACATGATGAGATTTCTAACTTCGTCGTCCAGATGAGCCAGTTTAGGATGTGTGTGTGCCTCTGGGCCACTAATAGTGGTCAGGTGGCCACCTTGTGCTGTTGGCTTAACCTGGTATTAATAAGGGAGAAGGAATTATTAGCTTCGACCTGGACTTCTTCAGCCTGGACAGTATTGGCATCTGGGGCTGGGGGTAAGAAGCTCCTCTTTATGGGGCTGTTCTGTGAATTCCAAAATGTTTATCATCATTCTTTATCTCTAACCATGCAGAGTCAAGAGCAAGGGCCTTGTAACGGGAAAAGGCTGGGAGGAAGATGGCCCTAGCTGGGTGTAGCAGTCTGTTTTCTGTCACTACAATGAAATACTTGGGGCGGGCTAATGTTATGAGGAAAAAAAAGAGGCTGACTTAGCTCACGGTTCTGACAGTTCCAAGATATGGCACCAGCACGAGCGCAGCTCTTGTGCGAGCCTTCTTGGGAGTGTCACATATGACGGGGTCACAGCATGGTGGCAGTAGATGTGGGAGAGAGAGATCACACTGCCAAACAGGAAGTCGGGAAGGTCTGGGGCCCACAATCCCTGCTGAAGACCCCACTCAATTTACATGAGGCCTCCCACTTGGCCCTCTCTTTTACACAGCCTGTGCCCCCACTTTTATAGTGGGGAACAGGCCTCTGGCACATGAACCTTTGAGGGATGTACTGAAACAAACCTTTAAACCCTGAGAATAGAGCATGATCTTGTAGGCCGTGGTAGGGATTCCAGTTCTTACCCCAAACACCAGTAAACTACCAAGGGGTTTGGAGTCGAGGTTAATAGAAGCTGGGGCATGGGGAAGGAAGAGACGTGAGGAAGCAAACCAGGTATTAGGGGAAGACAGGTGAAAACTAAGGGCCGTTTCAGCTGGGGTGCTGGAGGTAGGATAGGGAGAACTGGCTTTATTTCAGCGCGATAAGGGCCTGAACCAGTTAGGATCCGGTGCTGGCGTCGGCGTGGTGAGGAGATGAGGAAGAAAGGCTACCAAGGGCGACGCAGGGGCTTCAAGCTTTCTTACTGCAGGGACACTGGAGAAGGATCAAGGTGCAGAAGGAAGATCACGTTCTGGATACACCGAGTGTGAGTTCAGCGAGAGACATCCTGGTGGGAACGGGAAGGGAACAGTGGGAGGTGCAAGTGTGGTGCTCAGGGGAGCACGTGGGTTGCAGGCAGTGCTGTGGTTGGAGCCATGAGCACGATGAGAACTGATCCCGAGGGATCCTGACCCTCAACAGTGAGCACAGCCGTGAGCCCTGCAGAGCTGCCAGGGATAGGGGGACGGAGCTCCCGCTGAGGGCACATTCCCCAATCCCTGGGAGGCTCCAGCATTTGAGCGGAGGGCTTGATCAGCTACTGGGAGGACATGGAAGGTAAGAACCAAAAGATTTCCCCTGGACTTCATGACAGGGAGTCTGTGGTCAACCCAGCCAGAAGCACTTAGGAAGTAATGGGTGCTGGGTAAACACCAGGTTGAAAAAGGATTGACTCATGGAGAAAGGGGCACTAAGAGATCTCTCCTGGGGAGACTGGAAGAAACAGAAGGGAAGAGAGAGACAGAAGGAGAAATGAACACAAGGAGAGCCTGTCTTCTAGTGGAGATACCTGACACATTTGAAGGGTTATGGTAGTGGTAGAGAGATGAGGGTGGAGGTTTGAGAATCCAGGAGAGAGAAGCGGAAATGGATCATACAAGGTCACCCACACAGGCAGGAGGGGGGCACCTCTGAGCCTTAGAGGACAAAGGCGTGGATCTGCTGTTGTGGGCAGGGTGGAGGAGGAGAGGGGGGACACCACCGTGAGTGGACTTGTGATAAGAAGTGGACAACATTCCTACCTGAACTTTCTACAGTGCCTGAGCAGAGGAGGCTCACACCCACAGGAAGGGTGAGTCGGATGTATTTCGGGACTGCATTAAAGCAAGCAGTTGTCATCTTCCCCAGAGTTTCAGAGCCTATAATGTTCAGACATTTGCTGTGTAGGTCCGGGGGGCGGGCAGAGGAAACCACTTCCCATGGTCCCACACGTTCCTTACAAGTGCAGCCTATCAAGGGAGCAGAGTCTCACATCACACCTCTGGGGGACACCAAGCCAGGTCAGCACTGCATTTGATGGTGGGACAATATGGCGCCCCCATGGAGAGTGGCTTTGCTGGCTGAGGAGTCACACAGGGTGCTGTACGTGTCGTAGGAGGCAAGCTGGCGTCCCCAGGCCTTCCCTTCCTTCCGTGCGCACAGCTCTCTCACTCTTGTTTGTGTACGTGACTTCAAACCCACAGCTGGGGAAATCTGGTTCTACACTGAGAGATGGAATTAGACAGAGACGCCCATTAGACCTTGTGTGTGATGTCCAAGGATCCCAAGGTGTGTCAAGAATCTTCCAGCTCTGAGTTCATGGTGTCCTTTCTGCAAAGAGTTGTTGTGATGATCAAGTGGATGACACTGTCTGAGGGCCTAGCACGGTGTGACCCACCTCAGCAGGGCGGACCTGTTAGCTCCCACAGGTTGAGTATTGCTTATCTGAAATTCTTGGGACCAGATGTATTTTGGAGTTTGGACCCCCGAGGTACTTTGGTCCTCGAACTTAATTTGTTCTGTGATTCTGGAGAAGATGGCTGCTATTCATCACCCAGTACAGAGTTTGCCAATGGGAGGGAAATTTTGCCAAATGGTTGTGTTTGCAAACTGAATTGTCCAGAAACAGAAGCGTTTGTGAACTGAAGCATTGCTTTATCTGTGTGTGCTTAATGAGATATCTTAGAACCAGAGAAAAGCCAAAACATAAAGTTCCCTTTGGTTTCACGTACACCTTTACAGACTTAGCCTGAGGAAAATCTTATTTAATATTTTTATTGTGCAACTTGTCACACAGGTCAGGTGTGGAATTTCCACGTGTGGCTCAGGGAGCTTTGCATTTTAGGCTGTTTTGGATTTTCGGGTTGGGGCCCTCTCTGGATCGAGCGCAGAAGGGCCACTGTGTCCCAGCTCACACACAGGGCAGCAGGAAAAGCTACTCTGGCCTCGGGGAGTAAAATGACACAAGTTTCAAGTGAGGCAGAGAATGAGGAATAATCTTCCCAGAAGCTGGGCCTGCCTGGGGGTCAGTGTGGCACCCCGGACCTTTACAGGGAAGCAACCCCTTGTTAGTCTGAGACAGCTCAGTGACTTGCCAGCACCTAGACACACAGTGACCCCCTTGGTGAGCCAGGATTCACACCCAAGCCCTTTGTCTTTTGTGCCGGGATGCTGGTTATTACCACACGCAGTCTGTGTAGGACCTAGATGTAACTCACTGGGAAAAATCTCAGCTCAGCAAGGAAGCAGGCCCTGCAGCCAGAAGCAGATGGTGTCTGAGGATCCAGGCAGACGCGTCCCCTCAACTCTGCAACCGGCATCTGACCGAAGCTTCTGAAGGCGCTTCATAGACCCACGGCCCGGGGGCCCTGAAAACATCTCAGCAGCTCCTCAGATGCTCAGCGCCGTGGCTGGCAGTGGACGCAATGAATAATCTTAGCCTGCTGCTGCCTTGAACACTCATAACTTCCACGTTTTCTTCTTTCTTCTTAGAGTGTTTGACTCTTCCTTTGTCACCCACCATGGGCTGGAGAATCACCTAAGGAGTGAGTCTGAGATCCTGCTGCCTTGCTAGGCCCCTCCCTAGAGTCTGATCTGTGGGTCTGCCGGGGCCCCTGGAATCCCATCTTTAACAGGCACCCCCAGATGATCCTGATGTAGGAAAACACAGGCACCACTGCTCCTGGAAAGTACCCGGGACTGTAATCCGGATTGTCTGGAAAGCATGCTGGATGGCGGAATGGATGGAGGGGAGTTTCTAAAGACAATTTTGAATGAAAAGTCAACGGCATATGGGGAGCAGTTTTTTTTAATGTGGACTTCTGGGTCCAGATTGAATAAAGGGGAAAACTTCTCACCTGAGATCCTTATACAGCTCAGAGGAGCTCAGTGAACGTGAAGGGAGTTTGGAAACCTTAAAGCCAGTGCCAGTAATTAGTTTGCATAAAAATATGAGTCTCTGTGATGGATCTTAGCGGCTGGGGAAACTGACACCCAAATTCTGAGCCAGCCGAGCTGCCCAGGGACATCTTTGCTGTTTCTCTTGACCTAGCTCTGAGCTCAGCCTGTAGCAGCAGGCTTGATTTTTGTTGATAAGGACCCAATATTTTTAAACTTTTGAATGCAAATGAGTCATCATCTAAGATGCTGATTGGCTGACACTGGTTCTATTTGGTTGGATTCTAGATAATGAAGAGGAAAAACTGGTTATCCATGCAGAAAGGCTGAGAGAAAGGCAGTGAATAGCAGCACAAAAATAGCTTCAATAATTATAAGCCTTACAAAGGCTGTTGTGACGTAATTTATGAGTCAAAAATGAAGTGTGTGTGACACGAAGTGAATCATTCTGTGAATCAGAGAAGGAACCTTACTTGTTTAAATGTGTTTTGTCAGCAGCAATGATCTATCCTGGATAATGTGTGCTCTTAAACGAGAGATGGATAGCCCTGCGGTATAATATGAAAGAGATACAACTTTTTTATAAAAAAAAAAAAAACATGGTGATTCTTATTATGTTGGTTGACTCTGACCTCACTTTATAAAGAACAATCCCGTAGCTAGAGTGCTTAAGCTTCCATGAGTCAGCCCCTCGCTCTCGGGGGATGCAGGGGCAGCATCTTTGGCCTTAGCTTTTGAAGAGTAGGAATAAGCACATGGTTTCCCACTTACCTCCTTTGAGAACGGTCTCTCGGTACTGCTGTATGCTACTTGTGTAAGGTGTTTCCGTTATATACACCACGGGCCCCCATATTTCCATACCCACATTATCTGTAATTCTTTCCAGTGTTTTGGGTGGTGTAGGAGGTAGGGTGTGTTTCTTTGGTTCCCTGGTACCTTGTTTCCAGAGCACGGTTGAGGTAGGTATAGAAAGTTTACCATCTTTACTGGTCTATTGTGCTATACTGAAGGTTTTGGGCATCTATAAATAGATTTTGGACTTCAATAATTGGTTTTGAACCTCAATAAATGACAGTACTTTCATGACTGTGACTCCAATTCCAAGATCGAAATCATAACAGAACCGTGTAAGAAGCAGCCTGAAGTGAGGGGGTCCGTATTTCTCACAACTGCTGAGGACGTGAGTCCAGCCAATGGCTAAGTTGCCTTGTTGAGTTAACAGAACAAGAAGATGGTCTTAACTTTATGGTTAAGCACTGGACAACAGGATTTAGGTAGTTGGTGTAAGTCCTAGAAGTGTCTTTAGAGAGAAAATCATCTTTGTTTTCTTCCTGTTTCCTGCTAACCGGAAGGTGGGTGTGCTCGCTGGAGCTTACGAAACCACCTCAGACCCTGGGGTTCTGGCACGCATTGGCACTGAGGGACAATCACAGGAAAGGATCTTGATTTTTCTGAACTATTTATCCTGGAATTCCATTTACATAAATCAAAGAGTAAATTTCTGCCTGCTTAGTTCCCAAGTCCCTTAACCATGAGTCATCTGGTGTCTTCGGTCATTTACAAATGACCGAATTTACAGATTTAACGTGAAGCAGACTGGCACTGGTGGGCCTCTCCCGGTGGGAGATGCCGAGCTCGGGGCAGAGAGGAGACTGCGTGCGTCCTCTGAAGACAGCCTGAAAATGAGAATTTCTGCTAAGTGGCGGAACCGTCAACATCTGTTCTTTCCTCCTTAGCCCACCTGGGGTAGCCACTGCCTACCCCAGGGAGGGATGACCACAAGTGCCCAGAGGGGCGAGGAGCGGAAACCAGCAGAAGGCCCTCTGTGGGAGACCACTGAGCTGGACTCTTCTGAGAAACGAAGCCCCTTGCGCCCACCTTTCCCCGACCTTTACCTCAGCCCTCTACTGAGATGTGCAGAGCTGGCTGTATTGCACCAGATGCTCCCTTAATTGGCTACTAGAATGTGATCAAATCTGGCTGAGATGTCAACATGTCTCACTGCAGCATGTGAGCGAGAATCCCCCCCCCACCATGCAGATGGCTGGCATGGGGGCTCGAGTAATAGCCTGTGAGATTCCAGTGCTATGAGATAACATCTCAGCTGAGGTCATGGACTCTAAAAGAGTGATACCTTCCTGCCAGTAAAGATGCCAGCCTTGCATACATCAAGTTATCTATTGTATTGCGAATTAGAGGCCTCTAGGCCTGCTACAAAATTGCTTTGTTTCTCATTACAGCCATGCCTGCAAAGTTTCTTCCCTAGCACTCGGCCAGGAGCCCACACCCACCCTGAACCCTCTGTGGGGAGCTTTGTGCCACTCCACAAGGCATCAGTCAGGTTAGGTCAGATTTGGCTGCAGCAAAGAAGGCTTCCAGCTCTCAGTGATTAAGACCACCTTTGTGTCTCATGTGTGTCACCTGTCAACTGCATGTCAGTTACACGGGACAAAGAGAGCAGAGGGAACCGCGGGTTGACACTGGAAGCTTTTGCCCAGAGGTCACACATGTGCCTTTGTTCACATTTTGTTGGCCAAAGAGGTCATGGAGCCAAGTCCGCTTCCACAAACACGTAAGTCTCAACTTCCCCAGAAGGGAGGCACAGATAACACAATGCACTGCAGCCCCCTAGTGCCCCTTTCTGTCTTGAGCCCTGAAGAGCTTGTGCTCTGTGCTCCTGACTTTTCCTCCTCCCTGTCACTGCTCATGCCGGGACCTGGGTGATGCCTCTTCCATGCTTGTTGTCATCCTGTCCCCACAGTGATTGTGTGAAGATGGTTATCATGATCAACACGCTCAAGCCCCACAGTGTCCTTGGGAGGAGGGACTGTGATTGTCTCCACTTTACAGATGGTGAAACCGAGGCACCTGGAGACCAATCAGCTTGGCCCGGGCCGTAAGTGTCTGAGCCGGGATGTGGCTCCAGGTCGTCAGTCCGTCTTCAGAATTTGTTGCCTCAACCTCGTTTTTCCTTTGTTTTATGTTAAGTGTTTCACAGGTGTCAGCTCATTTATCTTCTGTAGGAGGAACCTTCGATTTGACACTCTCCTTCCTGTCACTCAACACCCAGGAAGCCGGGACACAGGTTGAGCAGTTCCTGTGGACTCACGCAGAGCTGTGACTGAGCCCTCTGCCCCGGGGCCATCTTTTCACACCGTGTGTGCATTTACAGCCTCCGGGATCCAGCCCTTGCAGTCATGGGACCAGGTGGGTCTGAGCCTGGCTTTAACAAAGAATCCGATGGAAACAGCCCATCTACGCTTCCGTGAGCAGCCGAGGGTGCGTGCGTCCGTGCTCGTGTGTACCTCAGCTTCGAGCTCCGGTGTTGTGGCCAATCCTTCCTCTCTGGGACTTTGGAGAAACCTCAGCCTGTTATCGCCATGGAGACAGCCTCCGTCCTCTGGTCCTGTGTTCTGCGCCCCATCGTGTCTCCTGTCCCCCATGGAGCTGTGCGGGTGGGTTGTGCCTTCCTTTCCTGGTGAATTCATGGATTCGTTCCATGGACGTTTACTCAGACTCTGGTGAACATTTCCCACACCCTACTAGATCTCAGGCACTGTGGCAGAAACTGAGGACACAGAAGCGTGTGGTGTGGCACCGGCTGTTCTGCCGAGCTGAGTGATACAGAGATAAACGAGTGCTGCACGCTAGGACAGAGTGAAGGGAGGAACGGAGACAGGAAGTGCAGGGCAAGAGAGTCCGTATTTAGCCCGAGAAGGTAGTGGAAACCTCAGAGCTAGAGCACAGGGAGAGATGAGAGTGGGACACGGGGGATGTGGGTAAGGAATGTCCTAGATCTGGGAGAGGAACACATACAAAGGTCCTGAGGCAGGTACATGAGTGGCAGGTTTGAGGTACAGCAAGGAGGCCAGCATGGCTGGAGCAGAGCAAGTGACCCAGAGGATCCTGGGACAGAGAGCAGTGGGTGAGAGGTAGTCCACTCACCCAGGGCTTTGTAGGCCTTCATGAGCTCTTTGGATCTTATTTTGCATGAGAAAGGGCACTGCTGGAGGGTCCTGAGGTGGAGACTCACCCTGAGAGAGCCATAGCCACTGCCATGTGGGGAGAGGGAAACTGAAGGCCGCCGTGAGGGGGTGGCTGAGTAAGTCACAGCACAGGCAAACCACGGATGGAGCCATTACAGACTGCCTGCGAACCTGCCAGCGGAGTTGAAGGGAATTCCCAAGGCAATGCTCCAGAGCAGCATGGGTAGCACCCCACTTTTACAAGGGCTCTCCCAGGCTGCCTTACGCACAAGACTGTGTCTTCACGGATCGGTGTATGCAAGCTCAGGGGAAGGCAGGAGAAGGCATCTGTAAGACAGTTCCGGGGGGCTGCGTAGGTTACAGGGGCCAAGGAAGGAAAGGGGCAAAGAGGGGCAAAAATATATTGTTCTTAAAAGGTTCATATTTGAATCGATCACCCTGAAGGATCCGTGGAACAGCAAAGCACGCTTGCTGTGTGTATACAAATGCCTTTGGGCATTTGTTATTGCTGTAGACATCATGGCTATGCGGTTCCACGGAGGGAGAAATTGGACGCTAACTGTGGCTTTATGTCAGAAGGACGACTGCTCGCTTTCACCAGGAGGCAGCCGAGGCTGCGTTAGCTCAGCAGCTGCCCAGGGGCTGCAGAGTCACAGCACCTGGACAGGAGGAGCCCAGGGCCCGGAGGCCTCATTCCACGGCCCGCCTTGCTTCTGCTCTCCACGACAGTTTTGCATCTTGCTTTCTGCCTCCTGAAGGAAGTCCTTCCTTAGCAAACGTGGAGAGAGCCATCACCTCTAGGACTTTCTAGGAAAAGACAGATTTCCTGAAACTTCTGAGCTCTGGAAAAGCTCTTCATTTTCCAACTCCACCCTGTCGAGGCTGTGGAGTTCACCACAGGGCTTGGAAGACTGCACCTGCTCATGTGGCCCCCTCCCCTGGCGGACAAAAGGAGGCCAATGGGAGATTCCTTCACACGGGAAAAGAGACATTGTTCATCTGAAAGGAAACCCAAAACAAAGGAAGCCGCATTATGCAAGAAATGAACAACAGAACATAATTTGTTGGCAAAGATGCCCAGAGAGAGGAACGCTTTCGCCTTGCTGGTGGGGTGCGTAATGGTGCCACCCCTATAGAAAACAGGACAGTTGTTTTCCCAAAAACAGCATTAAAAACAAGGACAGAGAACCAAGAGATGGTAGGAAGGGGAGGGAGAGACGAGAGGGAAAGAGAAGGGTGGGTAGAGAGAATTAAAATGTATTATATACTCATACCAACTCCTCATGGTCAATAAAATCAGTGTGTACTGTGAGCGTGAACTAATAGAGAAAATTTTTTAAAAGGGCTGGGGACGTAGTTGGTGGTAGAACACCCCTGGATTTGATCCCCAATACTGAAAAAAAATAATATTGAACTACCATATAAACCAGTGCTTCCAAAGGAATTGACCATAAGTCTTGAAGAGATAGTGACGAACCCGAGTCCATAGAAGCAGTATAGCAGTAGCTGAAAGATAAAAACAACCCAGACATTTACCAAAACACAGACAAACGAAATGTATTACATACACAGGAAGCAGTATTATCCACCTTGTAAAACACGGAGATTCTAATCCATACCACATGGTAGGTGACTCTTGAAGACCAAGCGAGATTAGCCAGCCCCACAAAGGGACAGATGTGTGGTGTCATTTCTAGGTGTCGCTAGACAAGCCACACTCATGCAGAGGGAGGTTCGGATGGCTGTATTAGAGCTGGGGTGGCGGACACGGGGCCCACTGCCCACCTCTTGGAACCTTCTGTGAGCCGGGGTGGGACGCTCTGCCCCTGGCCCACAGCATCAGAAACCCTGGCTTGGTGTCACCAGCCAGCCAGCAATCTCTGCTGTGCTCTGAGGACAATCTCCTGACCCAGTTAAGTGTGTCTAGATCTCTGCCTCCCAAGCGGTGGGGGTGCAGTGACAGCCACCATCCGTCATGGGTCACAGAGCCAGGCCAAGGGGACGGCCTCCGTGGAAGCGTCACCTTCACACAAGACCTGCAAGGCCGTGAGCAGCCGTGCAGGAACAGCCCCGACCACGCTGGACTTCCCCTTTCCAGACTCGTTTCGGTGCCATCCGTTCATCCTGCCTTTACGCTCAGCTGTCGCCCTCCCTTTGGGTTCAGATAAACATTTCTCTCCAAGGAGGAGAGGCGTTCTTGTCACTGACCAGAGGCAGCACAGTGTCACAAAAGCCCCTGAGTTGTGCCCAGCAAAGCCGTCTCCACGAGGAGGAAGGTCTCAGCGGCCATGTGTCACACTTCTAGTGCCTCGTTGGGTACCAGGACGCAGGGTTTCTCCTCCTCCTTCTCCTTCACCAGCACCTGCACTTCCACCTGGAGAACAGGGGACATGCCCCCTCGGGCACCTGGCAGACACTGGCACACACCTGGTCCTTCTCAGCGGGACCGCGTATCAGTCCCTCTGCCAAGGCAGCGGATGGGAGAGCAAAGTTCAAGTCAGTGCTGAAAAGGAGGGGGCAGGCGGTTGGTGTGGGGCTTCCAGAACTGCATTCCATTCCCTGGGGAAGGCTCAGCTGCTCAAGAGCTACGTTCTAGCTCATGGGCACAAAGACAGAGTGGTGGGCAAGGCTGGTGGGAAAGCCACACTTCCGGGTGTCACCAGGCGCTTGCAGCCAGAGGTGGTCTGGTCCGAACCTGGGCTGCGAGCTCTCTCCTCAGCCTTCCTGGTGTCCAGATCGCAGGGATGGGCTTCAGAGCTGCGCTTCTCCTCCGACTTCCTCCCTAGCACCCGCCCAGCCTAGGGCCCAGGCAGCCCCTCCTAGGGCCTGTCTTGGTCACCATCACCTCCCTTGTCGATACTGAGACTGATCAGCTCCTCACTCATGAATAAGACTGCCTGGGTTCAAATCCCACATCCCCAGGCCTGAGTTGGCCAAGGGGCAGCCTTCTGGGGGAGCAGGCAGAGCCTGGGGCAGCTCGGAGGTCCGTCCAGCTGCCGAAGCGGGGAGCCCATGCCGCGCAGAGCAGTCTGGGAGGCGATCCCAGCCCCTTGCAGTTGCTCACCCGCTCGGCTCCTTAATTCATCCCACATGTGTGCTCTGCTGGCTGGAGGCAGCAGCCCCGTGTCAGGTCGTGCCTGTGATCGAGTCAGAGAGGCTTCCCCGACACGCCCGCGAACAGAGCAGATGTGCGGCTGGGGCAGGGCAGCATGACCACGGTCCTGCCCTCGGAGATCTGCCTGTGAGCGTGTGCATGCGTGTGTGCGTCAGAGCACCGTGCAGCGCGGGGGTCCAGCGGGCAGCCCTCTGAGGGATGCTCGGGTGGGGGGTGACAGCCTCCGGCATCCGACGCAAGAGTAGCCTCTGTCAGGAGCCCTACGGAGGGTGACTTTGCACACACTGTCCACTCACACCTCATATGCAGAGGGTGACAGCTACACTTGCTGTGGCCCAAAGGGGACACAGGCTCCCAGCTGTCGGGGAGCTTGCTGAGGCCACCAGCGAGGATGCAGTGTGTGTCCTTCTGCCCACTGCTGAGGAGGTGGGGTTGAGTTTTGCAGAGAAGCGTGTGCAGGGGAGGGCGGCTGTGGGGTGCCACGGCTGCAGTTAGCGCCGCAGCCTGCTCATCCAGCCCTGTGGCGTCTGGGAGACAAAGGCCCCAAAGATCTCCAGGTCCTTTGAACACTCTGATGCTCCGATCTCTTCTAAGCTCCCTCCCCAGTTTCCATTTTGTTTCCTCTGGGGACACCAGTTCTCCAAGGGTGATATTCTCTGTCACAGCCCCGGGCCAGGCAGGGGTGTCCTTGGGACGAGGTGAAGCAGGGGCTGGGCTGAAGGACCAGGTGTGTTGCTGTCCTCACGTGACTGACCCTGCACTGAGCCCCCACCAGGGGACTCCAAGGCTGCTGTGACCCTGCACCGTGGCCACCCCCACGTAAAGTCCATCAGGGCCACGGTGGAGGAGGAGACCTGCTTTTGGAACAGAGATCTTTGGGGTCACTGCTTGCTTACACACCCATCTTCTCTCCAGATACCTGGGGCTCCTGGATGCAAGGCGTGTGTCCTTGTCACCCTGAACTGTGCCTAGAGTAGTCTAGAACCTGGTGTAGAGCAGAGACTCAGCCACAGTTTGTGGGAGGAAGGAGAGAAGGGAGAGGAGGGAGGGAGGACAGTGAAGGAAGCAGGGATAGAGGGAGGGAGGGAGGGAGGGAACTCAGTCACCTGTCTGGCTCTTTTCTGTAGTGACAGATTCATAGAAAATCTTCAAAGTGCCTGGACCAGCAAGCAAAACTGTGTCTAACGGGATTTTGCTTAGCCCAACAGTTGACTCGTCTTTCAAGTTTCTCCACACACTCACACACACACACACACACACTCACTCACACACACACACACATGCACACACATGCACACAAGCGTACACCTGCACACACCTTTAAGCAAAGCAAGCAATTTTCATAGACCTCATTTTCCTTTCCTTCACAACATGGAGAAATAGAATGAAGCCTCCTTTAATTTCTCTTTAGTGAAACTCAAGGGTAACATTTCAATACCTTACACTCATTTATATGTGTGCAGAGCATTAAGCAATAATAACGTCTTCAAAGTTGGATTAAAGCATCTTTGAACTCTTTCTTTTAAATAGAAACTATATCAAAACTACAAAAGAAACACCATTCGTGGTTTAGAAATGGTGTTAACATGCACGTGGTCGGTCTTAGCGTTCAGACAGGTTCGGGTGTGCTTAGCAGGTCTCCTGCCAGCAAGTGACTCCTTCATCTGGAGCACAAAAGACACGAGTCAGTCCATAATGACAAACTGAACAGTCATTCAACAAATAGTTTTTGATAGTCCGTTGTGGAGCACGTTGATCGTTAAGTTCTGTGGCTGTGCTAAGACAGGCATGTGGCTGATTTCATGAAGTTTTCATAATACGGAGAGAAAAAAGAGCAACAAAAGCACAAAGAAACAAATGTAAAATGTACACAGTAATTAAAGTAACTGATATGTGCTACCCAAGAGGTAACTTGGGAGAGGAAACAGAAAGTCCCCGGTCTTAGACGCGGTGGGCGGGAGGGCTGCTCACCTCTGAAACGGGAAGGACACAGAAGAGGAGGGTTAGCAACAGCAGGCTCAGTGCGGGCAGAGGCTATGTGAAGGCAGCAGTGTGTGTCAGGGCTCTGGCCAAGGCCAAGAAGGTCGTGACCAAATACCAAAGCAGAGGAGGCTATGGTGACCTGGGAGGATATAAAGGTCAGACCGTGACCTCACGGGCCAAGGCAGAGTCACCAAATCCCATCCCAGGTCAATGGAAGGCCACATGAGGTTCTAAGCCAAAAAGTCACATGGAAGAAATTAGAGCAGAAATACTGTCTCATGTAAAAGAAGAAATGAAAAACAATGAAAGAATTGTCGAGCATCTCCAAAGACATAGATAAAAAAATAGAGGAACATAGGAAAATGAGGGAAACCTTGAACAAACAATATAAGAAAGATTTAGAATGCATGAAACAGATTCAAAGAGACATCCAGGAGATTGAAAGCTCCATTGAAAACTGGCAAAACTGCTTGAAAGAAACTGAAGATAAACTTTCAGACCTTGAAGACAGGTTTGCAGCTAGTGATCGTGAAAGGAAAGATCTCTTAAAAATAAGAAGGAACCAGAAAACAACAATTCAATGGCTGCAAGACAGCACAAAGAAAAATAATTTAAGAATGACAGGTGTCAGTGAAAAAGTAGGAGGCTATACAAGTGACATAGAGAGATTATGTACAGAAGTAATAGAAGACAACTTCCCAAGCATGGAAAAAGGATCTGGCATACAGATAAGTGAGGCACGTAGACTCTAACTAGCCATGACCAAAATAAATCTGCACCCAGGCATATAATAATCTAGATCCCAGAAATTCAGCAAAGAACAGACTACTAAAGGCTGTTAGAGATAAGAACAGATGACCTATCAAGAAAAACCCAACATAATCATGACAGACTTCTCAACACAAACCATCAAGTTAAGAAGAGCTTGGAGTGAAGTATTTCAATCCTGAAAGAAAACAACTTTCAACCCATATTGATGTACCCTGCAAAACTATCTTTCAAAATTAATAGAGAAATAAGGTAATTCCATGATAAAGAACAAATGAAAGAATTCATGACCACCAAACCCAACCTTACAGAGAGTGCTAAAGGTTATTCTAAAGACAGATAAAGAAGACATGGTTTCAGGAACAGCAGCAGAGGGGGATTGTCAAGCATGGCAGCTAATTGAAGGGAGGGGAAAGGTAGGAAGCCAAGGGCAGGAAAATACCAAGGCAGAGACTAGCCAGTGCCTGAGGGCTGTGACACATGGTCCACTCTGTACGGCAAGAATCTGTGGCAGACGACCTCTAGAGGTGCAACATAGAAGCCAAGCTGGTTCAAAGCCAATGGCATTGGTCCAGGTTAAAGACAGCGGCCTGGACCAGGGCAGTGGCTGCAGAGGAAGGGAACTGGGTGTGTTTGGAAACATTTGGAAACTAGAAGAGACATGACTAGCTGACAGTTTAGATGTAATGCTGAGAGTCAGGGACAAATGAAGGAGGATGTTCTGGCTTCTGGCTCCTGCAGGGGTCACGCAGTGCAAGGATGCGGTGCCAGAAGGTGGGACAATTAGGAGGTCAGGTCTGGGGCACTGGGAATCATCTGTTTCCCAGCTTTCTAAGCATCACTGCCCCACACAGTAAGAGCCGGCCGACCATAGGCGGCAATGGAGTGAGTGGTTTTCCCAACATTTGCCCATGGCATGGCTCCATTGGTCTTTGGGGCACAGGGCATGTTGGTGAGGCAAGAAAAAGAATGCAAAAGCCATCTGAGCC